>CAIGRB010113408.1:15122-42510 GCA_903798255.1 Fraxinus quadrangulata
GTCATATTTTTGACGAAAGACAATAATATCATATCATTTCAAGTCTCGAATAAGTGTTAAAAATACACTTATCATAATGGAGATGGTTGTATCTAATGCAGTGAAGAATTTTCTATTATCTCAAATTCTACTTAAATAGCCATTTAGTTGTGAATTTTGTTGATTGTGAATGCATATGCAAACTGAAGTATCCATTTTGAGAACAAGCAACATAGGATGATAAATCCAGTTCTCACACTACCATGAAAGCAACAAATGGAATGTGTAAGCATTTTCATTCACCAAACCTGTCTTTAACTACTTTTACAAGGTCTTAGACAGAATTGTGCAAAACTTTAAAAAAATGAAGAAGAACTTCGAATACCTAAAGTGCCATGGGAGCCACAACATTTTGTGGAATGATCTATTATTTGGTTTTATATTTGCATACGGACAGTTAGAGATACTGAAACGATAGATTGAGGTACAACCCCATATATCAACCCATGGGAATACCTTACGACGTCAAAAAATCGAAATTAGATTTGGTCGGAAAACGTCGCTCGAACGAGGAGCATACTTCGCTCGAGCGAAAGGCATGTCACTCGCGTGACATGTGGGCGAAGGTCAAGCGATGGTGTCTCTGTTTTATCTGCTCGAGCATCACTCCAACAAGCAGCCGGCGAAAAATCGACGTGAATCCTTCTTGTTCCAAATATGAAATCCCGAACCCCAAGCTATCCTACCAACTATAAAACTTTACAATTTAGTCCCTATACTTTTATAATCGTTCAAATTGGTCATTTTGTTCACAAAATCGCCAATACATAATATAAAATTAACAAAGATATAGGCAAAGAGAATAAAGATTAGTGGAAATGAAGAAGAAAGAAGAAACTAGGAAGAAAGTGCGGGAGTTTGGGGAGGAAAAAAGGAAAAGAAAAAGGAAAAGAAGCGGAAGGAAAAAAACATAAAAAAATAAAGAAGGAAAAGGAAAAGAAAAATCCGATTGCACGAAAAAAAATGAAAAATCCCACTCGCCATCTTGATAACTTTTTACGGCGTGCATGCTCTATTATTACGCCATAATAATAGACCATTTACGGCGTGCCCTAAATGCATGCTGTAAATACTTTAAATAATTGAATTATTACAACATGCATTTATGGCACACCGTCAAAATAGAATTTTTACGGCATGCTTGAAATACACACTGTAAATAAATGCCGTAAAAAGCCACTTTTGTTGTAGTGGTTAAGTGGGGGCACTAATGCATTTGAACACCTAAGGTCTAAAGCTAGGTTAATAACTAAGGGATACACATGGAATGATGGTATTTATTATAACAAGATTTTCTCACCGGTTGTTGAGTACACTTCTATTAGGATCATGTTTTCATTGGTTAGACATTTTGACTAGAAACTTGAACAATTTAACTTAAAAACTATTTTTTTACATGGCAAATCTTTATGAATCAACCTAAAGATTTTAAAGATAAACTAAAACCTAATCATGCGTGTTTTCTTAGAAGGTCTTTATATTGCTTAAAGTAGTTACCAAGGTAGTGATGTGAAAGATTCGATTCTTTTGTACTCACTATGGGGTTTCAAAGAAGTAAGTTTGACAATTGCCCGTACTTTCAACATGTTGATGCTAGTAATGACCATGTGTTTTAATTACTCTATGTGAATGATATGCTCTTAGTTGATTCATATCTTAAGTGTATAAGTAAGATAAAACAAATTTGAATGGCCATTTGACATGAAAGATGTAGATAAATCTGAGAGAATCCTAGGCATAAAAATTAAAAGAGATACGTCAAATTTTGCATTGATTTTACATCAATCTCCTTATAGTTTAAAGGTGTTAAAAATATTTGGCATGCATTATTACAAACTTGTTACATTACGTTTAAATAATTATTTTGTGTTATCTAAAGACCCGCTCCATGTAATGAAAATGAGATAGACTAAATGAGTAAGATTTCAGACTCTAATGTGATTGGATCTATTATGCATTTGATAGTTTGCACTAGATCGAATTTAACTTTTGCTATTAGTACTCTTCGTAGGCACACGTCTAATTCAAGTATCGAGAATTGGGAAGCCTTAAAGTACTTGTTAAGGTATTTGAAGGGGACTAGTGATGTAGGTCTAAAATTTGGTGTCAGTAAATAAGGAGTGAAATTGAGAGGTTTTGTAGATGCGGATTATGCTGGAGATAGAGATAATAGGTAATCAATTTCCTCTATTTAATTTGTCTAATTTTTGCGTTAGTTGAAAATCACAATAATAACACATAGTTACATTAACCACGACAGAATCAGAATATATTGCTACCACTAAAACAATTAAAGAAGCTTTGTAGTTTAGGGGTTTGCTTCATGAATTTGTGTTTAGAATGATTATGTGGTAGTATATTCAGATAATCAATCTTCTGTACATATACGCAAAAATCCCGTTTTTCACGAACGTACCAAGTACACTGATGATGACTATTTTATTAGAGATATCGTATCACAAGAGGTGATAAGACTTGAAAATGTACATACACAATATAAGCCTCCGGACATGTGCACTAAGGTGTTGTCTTTGGTAAAGTTTAGAAGTTTTAAGGACCTTCTAAACATCAGTTGAGGAAAATAATTTCTAATTTTATCGATTTTCCTTTCAGAATGGTCACTAATGGGTGATAATATTTTCTTGCAGGTCTTTTGACACCAAAGTGAAGGTTTGTTGGGTAAATGATTGTCAAACAACCTTCGAGCAATGATGTTAAGTCGTTAGAATTTGTTAGTCGGCATTGATTGAATAACTGAATTAAATATCGACACCTCAATGAAATAATCAGGCCCTAAAACTATTTGGGGCCATTGGAAGCAATCTAATTTAATTAGAGCTGCTCATGGCCCATTCCGTTCACTTCTCGGAGGCTTACGAAGGTTGGCCCATTATTTTGACTACTTGGCACTTATTGGTTTGTTCTTGGCCTACTTCTATACCTAATATAATCCATATATTCTTGTCTCCCTTCTTGGTCATTCACATGTGTTATTGATATGGCTTTCTCTTGGTGAAAATGACTGCCTTTTCTGCTTTGTGCTCTAACCATATTCTCCATCTCTGTTCTTGCCTTTGTGGCTGCAATAACGCCTTCCTTTGTGTCCTTTGTGGTACAACCAAAGCTACCGAAGTGTGGGCGAATAGTTGTAGTTTTGGGTTGTTGATTTGGGGTGTTTGTTAAGATTGAATTGATTAACTGAGCACAGAAAGCATCTTGGTGAAGCCATCTTCAGCAACAATAATGCCTTCCTTTGTGTCCTTTGTGGTACAACCAAAGCTACCGAAGAGTGGGCGAATAGTTGTAGTTTTGGGTTGTTGATTTGGGGTGTTTGTTAAGATTGAATTGATTAACTGAGCACAGAAAGCATCTTGGTGAGGCCATCTTCCGCAACAATAACCATAAAAAAGTACGAAATAAAATGAGAATCATAGCAAAGTTCAGATTTTCTTTGTGCATCAGAATGCCTATTATTTCCTCACAATGTCAATATACCTATCAAACACATCCAGTTCCTAAGCTATGTTGCAGACAGTAAGTAGTCTACTAAAGTGAAAGTCTGAGTTCCAGATCTAATTCTTGAGTAGCTGTAGATTCAAAGTTCTCATGATTAGAGCTAGCTGAATCATTCAGACCATTCTTGTTCTTCTCAATGAGTGAATTCTGCAATGATAACGAAATTGTTATAATCACATTTAACTCTATGTTAGAGTAAAAAAATTAGGTGTCATTAACTTATGTCTTAATTTATAGTGAGTCGTTGAACCTGGCAACTGGATCACTCAGTCTTAATTATTTTTGCAATCAAGTTTCTCCTATTATCTTGGCAAAGGAAACTATTAACGTGTCAGTTGATAATTTGTGTCAAAATTAGATTTACTTGTGTCATATCAACATTCATATCATTTTTATTTTGAGAAAGGAAATCTCCCTTAATTCAATACCTTTAAAAGAAATTGCAGGTTAATTGAATTGGAGAAGGTGTCGAACCGTCTTTTGTCCATGATACCTAGCCTAAAAGGCCCTCTTTCTAATAAAAAGTTCCCTCAAGATCCTTTATGGTAGTAATGTAGACAGTAGTATATTCGAAGAAACAAAAATAAGGGAAATGGTTTCGTGCACGAGAGGTGAAATAAATGTGCAGCCACTAGGTGGAATTGCAAGAAGAGAGTAGGACCAAATTTCGAAAAGTTAATTTTAGAGTTGGAGAGTGACTTGCTGAAAGGAAAAAAAAAAACAAAAAAACAAACTGATTCAAGGATAAAATTAATTTCACTAACCCACGTGAAATTATAACTCAAATACAGTGACATCTAGTAACATTTTTACCTATTTTTGGTGTATGTGACAAAATATGGTTGAATACCTGTATTTGTAGGTTCAACAAGTGTCTTGTCATGCTTGGCTGCACAAACTGTTGGGTTCCTAAGACTGTTTGGATCAAATCCCATCTGTCTCGATTCGTAAATGATATTTTTGGTAAGTTAGATTGGTGAGAAATAATGAATTAAGAAAGAAAAACTAAATTTTATTAATTATATTGCATGACAAACTTAGCAAATTTTTTAGTCTTGGTGACATACATACCTAGTAGCATTTATCTGTTGGGACTCTTCATATTTGATATTTTCCTTTACCAAGTCTGGCCAACCTATCTGAAACATGGCCAAAATCCAAAAGCTATAATCATTGTACAATGGAGTCATTTATTAGCAAACAAATTAAAATTTTGGTCCGGAAGAATTTATATACCGATAGAAATAAATGGTGGATAGTACTTGTAACATTATTAGAATGTGTAATTGAAAATAAAATTTGATTGTAAATAAATTATTTATAAATTTTACTAAATCATGCACAAAATATGTGCTCCATGCATTTTTTTTTTTTTGCTGAATCCATCGTAACGTACCATTGCACAAGCTTATGGATGACGATAGAAAATCCCAATCGATGATTACCAATCTCTGGTCGATAATGGTCATGAGATTGCAACTATAATTACATATAATTCAATTAAGGTCTGCTTAGCAATAAATTAGCTATATTCATAACAAACCAATGAAAATAATGCTGATTTTCTTGGAAAACTAGAAAAAGAAACGAAACTATAGAAAAACTTCAGAATCCCGAAGTTTACTATAGCCACTCATGTAAATCTTACCAATCACTTTCACTATTCAGTTTTAAACACTTTTTATCAATTATTAAAATTACTAGAAAACTATAAGATCTAATTAAAAAAAATCCAGTGATCATTGCAATGTTGATTATAACGAGTACTGAAGTTTCTCATACGATGATGCCATGGGGAGTTCGAAAACCATAAGAAGGCGACGACAATGGTGAGTATGAAAAACACGATGACAACCACGATGAGTAGGTTGTTTGAAGTCTCATATCTTCCTGCAGGTTTGTCAACGGATGAAATCCATAAACCAGTAAAACTATTTATAAGAAAATATATTCATTAGGTCAGATATTTTACATAAAAAAACATATTTTGAAAAAAGATAATAATCAAGTACTGCCCACCTGGCTGAAATTCTCGAAATAAGGATTATGATGTGAATTAGGAATGTAAGTAGAGCTCATTTCATGTAACCTGATCTTCTCTAGTTGAGCCACACCAAGACCTCTAAGGGGTTTCTTGGCCTTGTAAGAATTTCTCTTCTTGCCTCTCCTAAATGATGATGATTCTAGGGTTTCGTTTCCTAGGTTTTGGTCATCAAAATTGCTGCTACTGCTGCTGGCCATCTGTTTAATTTTCTATCTTAATTTGACTGATGGAGGAGAGGTTAGTTAGGGTTTGGAATAGCTTAACAAACTTTCTTGCAATTTTGCTGAAAAAACTGCAATGGGATATCAAAGAGATCTTCTGATATGCTTTTAAGCTGTCAACATTTTGCACTCAGCAATTACTTATTGCATCGCTGGATCAGATTTCTTTTGTAGTTTATGTGATTCATTGTCTTCAAAGTGGTATTTAAGCCCATGTTTGATACATATTCTTTAAAATTTATTTTTATTCGAACTCATTTTCAAATTTAAATAGACATTCTCCTAATAAAATAATTTTACATATAAATTCGTAATATTTTTATCAAGTTAATTTCATACGTTCATTTTCTGCAATAAACATTATGAGATATCTATTCTTCCAATAAAATAATTTATACGTAGATCCGTATTCCTTTTATCAAGTTAATTTCATACGTTGTTTTTCTTCAACAAACATTTTGAGGTAATAGATATATTAAGGAAAACTCGTAAACTAGAATTTCTAATTAAAAAAACTCTAAATTAGAATTCATCTGAAAAACTTTTGAATTAGAAAACTGATAGGAATATATTGCCCCTGGTGGTTTCTGATTAAAATCTGATTTTAATTTCAAGTCAAAGTTAACAATTAATTTTAATCACACATTTCATGGGGTCCACAATTTTTCAACCATACATTTCATTAATTTTTATCAAAATCTACTAAAAATCTACAACAAACAGGGGCAATTCGTTCATTATGTAAAATTTTAGTGGGGGTGATAGAATGGAAACAAAGTATCTGGACTCGTACTTTACTAGCTTCATTTCGAGAAGTGCCATATAAAATACTTAAAAAGCGAGTGTGAAGAGGTTTTTAACTAATTAAGTACACAATAATGTAAAGGATTTCTCACCAATGCCCATCTAAACTTTAACTTTTGTGTGTGTGTGTGTGTGTGTGTGTGTGTGTGTTTTTTTCCTTAACTTTCAAGAGAAAAATTCTTCTTTCAGGCACCCTAAGGTAATCTAAAACTAATATAAACTGGCTTTATTAATAAAGTACTCCTCGCATCATCATATATATATTTTTTTAAAAACTGATTTACGAAAATATGACGTGAGAAGAACTTGTTAAGTTTCCTTTGAACTATACTACAAGTGATAAATTATGTTTATATTTATATTATTTTAAAAAAAATATTATTATTTGGTTGTTAATTGACTCAATAAACATCCGTTTACATTAATCTTTTTGGTGAACATCTTGTTGTTGTCCACTGCATGGCTTAGTCTGGCACCATTCTTGCATTATTCGCCCGTTTGGTGAGTATTAAAATCAGAGTTTTAATATATTTTGATAAAAATTGATGAAATGTGTGGTTGAAAAGTTGTGAATCACATGAAGCATGTGATTAAAATTAATTTTTTGACTTTGACTTAAATTAAAATCTACATTAATTCCTACCAAACATGAACTAATAAAGCTGATATAATCTTGTGAATGAAATTACGAAAATATATCAAACACAAGAAATTATTTCTTTTTATACTTGTATATTTGCAATTACCTTTATTTCAAAGACATCTTGGGAAATTGTCTACTAGATCATTGAGGGACCACTCATTTGGAAATAATATACAGATCTAGCAATCATATCATCTATGCATAATTGGACTATCAAAGCAGTAATCCAAAAGACACTAAAATTTAAGTACAATTGCAAAATTTTATCTCTTTTATTCTTCAATATTATCTAAGACTCCTATTTGATGGCCATTATTTGACAAAAATAAAGTTTTGAATAGTGAATTTTTAGAGAACGTGTGGTTAAAAAGTAAGAAAATTTTTAAATTTATGCACAAAATATTTTATCGTATGAATGTATAGTCGAAAATAAGTATATAAGATGAAGAGTTTTCAAATAATGATCGTCAGATACAATACACTACTACTTTTAGACTCTAGAAATCGTACATCAAATGTTAAACAAACATGAACTCACTCAATTAAGAATAAATCAGCAATTGTTATATAGCGAAAGTGTGTCTGTCCAGTGTGTCATACAATTGCAAATAAATAAATATGGAAAATTTAAGAAACTTTAATTCATTAATCTTAGCACAATAAACCCAAAATACTATTAAAAAAAACCAGTAGGCACAGAAGGAAACCGGGGATTATGTCGATCACATTTGATATTATATTTCTTATTAAATTAAAATATTGTAAGAAAAACTAAAAGGAAGGGGAGAATATTCATTGTAGATTGCGAGCACATGCCAAACTACATTGCGACACAATTCCCAAAGGAGAAACGCTGCCGTTTAGTCCTCAAAAGTGTGGTTCTATTAGACAACAAATCAATCCTCAATCCCATAATCTCATATGATATCAGATTCCGATCCATTAATAATTTGGATGAGTACAAGGATTTGTGGCCAACTGTGTTAAAAGGTTGCCGACAATGTCTAAGTGTGTTTAGGTTCACACAGTTGTCATCCAACTATGTGAATTGTTTAGCAAAAGAATCATAAAAGATTGATCCCATTATCCCATTTTAGTAACATAATCATGTGATTTTCTACATTAAATATGACGTGGCACAATGGGATCTCATGTGACATGGCAAAACGATGGTTCCACAAAGAAACACTATTAGTTTATGTGGCAGTGGAGTCCACTATTTATATCTCAATCTGCTCGTCTATTTTTCAAGGACAAGATTTAAATGGGTGTTTTTGCCACTCTCTCTTCGAGGATGGAGTTGCAATCTTTATTTGTAATCCCACATATCCTAAAAGTTTAGTGGTACTAGTACTCAAACGCAGTTCATAGCATTAGGTGAAATTTTCATAGCGGCTTCTAGGTGTCGAGCTATATAGGAGACTCAATGGACCATTATCAATTCGAACTCTAATGGCTCAAATCACGTACTCGTCAACTTTTGTCCAACTACCTTGTTAGCAAAAATATTCCACCAGTCTATTTTAGATCTCAAAATTGTACTCTCTGATTACAAGCTTAACTAAATAAACGTGACATCCACTAAATAATTGGATGGATTATGAATTAGGTCTTAAGGTTTACAAGACCAAACAATCAATGTAGTTCTAACACCTTTAGTTTGTTTTTACTCTAAATATTTAATTTTTTCAAGCAACATAAATAATGAAATAGACTATGTGAAAATATAGGTACGCGGGATAACCCATAAGAATTCCATCACCAAGATAAAAGTTAAATCGATTGTGTTACATGTATATCGCAACTTACAATTTTGTTTACCAATAGACGATATTACAAGATTTGATTGGATCAAAATTTCATCAATCAAATAAAAAAAGAAAATTTTCCCATTTTCTTTTTGATACCTCATCAATCTATAAAAGAGTATGTAAGCGGTGATGTACTACAAATGTTTTCCAAGTTAAACATGCAGCTGTAGTAAAAAAAAAGATTTTTAAGTATAAAGTAGAGCAAAGTTGGCTCAACATAGGCGGTCGCATAAAGTTCCATATTTAGATAAGGCTTTCAAATTGTAGGAAATTTCTTCCGAAAAAGTTTACCTAACGAAACTGTTAGGAGGAAGTTCAACAAGATTAGCTCAATAACAACAAAATATGCATGAATAAATGAACAAAGACAGTAAAGAAAATAGGAACTTCATTAAATGTTGCCCTAAGGCAAAAAATCCAAAATACACCAGTGCTTCAGTCACTGAAGCAACCACCGTTCAAAATGGAACACTACCAAGGCGAGAATGACCAGATTTAGACACACAGACAGTAACCACTAAAGATCACAATATCTCATCCTTCACTCAACAATCAATCGTTCACACAAGAACACAATACTCTAATCAAATAGAAATCACTCAAGATTACAATATTTGAGAAAGTAACAAATCAAACGAGAGTTTTGAGTTGCAGAGAGAAGGTGAGGTAAAACTCGAACGGCGCAGAGAGAAGAGAAAATCAGAGAGTGTGCACATTTTTAATCCTAGAATGTTATTTAATAAGTCACCCAAAGGTCTCCATCCAAAGATTGTGGGGCTGACACTTGACGGCATCTAGAGCATCCATTCAAAAGATAGAAACGCGGCTTTCTAATTCAAACATGACTTTGCACCAAAATAAAATCAATGAATCGATCAACTGGTCAACAATTCTAGTCAGCAAGGTAATAGTATCAATGTGTCATCTTCACATTCTCCACCTTGTTACAATGATTCACATTCATTTACATCAGTGATTACTTCCATTTTTGACATCATCAGCACTCTTTACCAGATCTTCAAATCAACAGGCAGTGATGTTCAGTAAGGTTAAGCAGTCCAGAAACTTGTTTAGTGGCAATACCTTAGTACCTACATCAGCAGGGTTATAGTTAGTAGAAATCTTTTCAAGTTTCACAATCCCTTGTGAAATTATATCCCTTATAAAGTGAAATCTAATATCAACATGTTTAGATCTGTTATGCAATACACGATTTCTACTTAAATGAATGACAGATTGACTATCTGAATAAAGAACAACTTCTTTGGCAAAACGAAATTTATTTAATAACCATTTTAACCAAATTCCTTCTTTAATGGCTTCTGTGGCAGCTATGTATTCTGTCTCAGTGGATGACAATGCAACAATCTTTTGAAGCTAGGATTTCCAACTTATATAAGAATTGTACTAGTGTACATGTAAGCTGAAGTGTATTTCCTGTTATCCCTATCACCAGTATAGTTTGAATCAGTAAATCCTCTTAAAACAACACCTTCAGGTTGTTTCTTAAACTGTATTCCTAAATCAGAAGTACCCTTAATGTATCTAAGAAGCCATGTACATAACAAACCCAACAACATTGGAATAAGTCACTTTAGCCATTCTTTCAAATTCTTCTTTAGATTTAGGACATTGTTTATTTGAAAGTTTAAAGTGATTAGTCAAAGGTAAACTCACACTTCTGGAATTAGACATAGCAAATTTATTTAGCAATTTCAGCATGTGTGATTTTTGGCTAAGACTTAGTGTGCATTCTCTCATATTTCTCTTAACTTCAATACCTAAAATCTTTCTAATAGGACCTAAGTCTTTCATTTCAAATTCTGATTTAGTTTGTCTTTTATTTCTTCTATCTCTTCTATGTCATGACTTACCAGCAATATGTCATCCACATAAAGGAGTAGATAAAGTGATTTTTCTCCACCATTTCCTCTACAATAAAGACATGTATCAAAGTTGCTTCTCTTAAAACCAAGTCCAAGTACAAACCTCTATTTCCTCTAGAATAAAGACATGTATCATAGTTGCTTCTCTTAAAATCAAGTCCAAGTACTTAATAGTCAAATTTTTTATACCATTGCCTTTGAGCTTGTTTTAAGCCATATAGAGATTTTTTAAGGAGGCAAACTAAGTAAGCTTTCTGATTTACTTCAAAGCCTTTAGGTTGTTTCATGTAAATAGTTTCATCTAAGTCATCATTTAAAAATGCTGTTTTGACATCCAATTGATCTAATTCCCAATTAAATTGAGTGGTTAAAGCTAGAATAACCCTAACAGTTGTGAATTTCACAATTGGTGAGAAGATTTCATTGAAATCAACTTTTTCTTTTTGGGTAAAGTTCTTTACCACAACTCAAGCTTTATATCTAATGTCATTCTCACTTTGTTCACCTCTTTTAATTTTGAAAATTCATTTACAATCAACAACCCTTTTTCCTTCAGGTTTTTTGACCAAAACCTAAATTTTATTCTTTTTAAGTGATTGCATTTCATTTTGCATTACTGCAAGCCAATGATTAGAGTCTTTACTATTTATAGCTTCCTCAAAAGACTCAAGCTCTTCTTCAATCATACTTTGATAGGACAGCAAAGAAACATTTTCTTCAAACTTAACTGGAGGTCTTATTTGTCTTCTTTGCCTATCCCTAGCAAGTTGATAGTTATTTAAAGACTGATCAGGTTCTAAATCAGCTTCAGGTTCATCAACAGGAGTACCATCATCAGGTGTTTCCTCATTTCTCTCAACATGGTGTATAACAGTCTGATGAGTTTCATTATTAGACTGCTCCACCTCAATTTCAATCCCTCTTCCCACATTTTCAATATGATCAAAGGATTCTCTTTGATTTTCAGTATTAAAACAGGGTAGATCATCCTCATCAAATACAACATTTCTACTAATTATGATCTTATAGCATTTGATTTCCCTTACCCATAGTCTATGCCCCTTAACCCCTTCACCATAGCCCAAAAAAATACACTTAAGAGCTCTAGGTTCTATCTTGCCTTCAGATTGATGTGCAAAGGCAGTACATCCAAAAATCCTCAAGTTACTGAAGTGAACAGGTTTCCTTTTCCACATCTCTTTAGGGGTTTTAAAATGTATAGCACTAGAGGGACTTCTATTAATAAGATAACTTGCAGTTTTAATAGCTTCACCTCAGAATATCTTAGGCATGCCAGAATTTAAAAGGATGCATCTCACTTTTTCAAGAATAGTTCTATTCATTCGTTCAGCCAAACCATTTGGTTGTGGAGTGTGTGTCATAGTTCTGTGTCTTAACATACCAGAAAATTTACACAATTCATCAAATTTCAGATTGCAGAATTCCAAACCATTATCAGTTCTTAAGACCTTAATTTTTTTGTCAGTTTGATTTTCTATCAAACCTTTCCATTATTTGAAAATATTAAAAGTGTCAGATTTTGATTTTAAAAGAAAAGTCCAATTTTTTCTAGAAAAATTATCAATGATTAACAAGAAATATTTAAAACCAGTATGTGTAGGCACAGAAGTTGGTCCCCAAAGATTAACATGTACGTATTCAACTATTGACACAGATTTATGCATTCCAGGCAAAAAAAGGCATTCTATTATGCTTTCCTAAAATGCAATAATCACAAAAACTGAGTTTTTCAATGCTTTATTTTCCAAGTGCACCCTGTTTTTTTCAAAATATATAGTCCTTTGTCACTAATATGGCCCAACCTTTTATGCCATGTTTGTGACTTATCATTTTGAACTGAGATTGCTGCTGAAGTTGAATAAAAAAATAATTTGTTTGTAAAATATACAGACCATGTCTCTTGGGAGCTTCAACAATCAAGAGTCATTCAAGATTTAATGTATCATTTATTAATTAAAATGTCATAGTTTAGGTAATCTAAAATCCCCAAGGAAATAAGATTTCTTTGTAAATCACGAACATATATAGTTTTTTCAAGAACTAGTTTATTATCACCCTTTACATTTAAAATGACAGTTCCCATTCCTTTTACCTGACATGTCATGTGATTACCCATTAAAATCTTTCCACCAGTCACATTTTCAAACTCTGTAAACTATTCTTTATTTGGATACATATGGTAGGTGCAACCAGAGTTAAGTATCTATTCTTGACAGGGTGGACTGTTAACAGCAACATACACTTTATCAATATTGGGCTAATTATTATAGGCCAGGGCTGTACCACCATCATCTTTAGACTTATTTTTCAAGTCATAAAGTCTTTTAGGACAGTTTTTGATAAAATGACCATTTTCAAGATAATAGAAACATTTTTTTACCTTTTGTCTTCTTTTTCATTTTATCTTTAAAGTTTCCCTTCTTCTTGTGTCCAAGTTTCTTGTTAAAGTTGACATTCTTGAGATTAAACTTAGACTTCATCAACAAATTTATGCTACTAACATATTCTTTCTTTTCAAGTTTTAACTCTAACTCCTTAGATCTTAAGGCATTAATGAACACATCAATATATAGAGTTTTCCTACTATATTCAATTGCATTTTTATCATCTTTATATTTATCACCAATTGAATTTGATAAAACCACAACCAGCTATCCACTTGACAGTTTCTCATCACATTTGGTACATTCCCTGCTGCACCCTCATGTTNGGGATAATCTGTTGAATCTATCAATATTAGTTTCAAGGTCAAGAGATGGGTCCAGTTTAAAACCAAAGAGCTATTTCAAAAGACAGACCTTATTAGGCATGGTTTGATAGCCCAAGAATAACTAATCAAGAGGGTGGTAAATTGGTTTTTAAAACTTTTTTGAAGAATTAATTTAAATTCAAGTAAGTAAAGACTAAATAAATTAATTAAAATAGTAAGGACAAATATAAAAGCGATAACTAAAAGGGAGAGATGATGCAAACAATATAATTATGGAGGTTCAATCCAAAATAATGATCTACGTCCTCCGTTACCAAGTTCTCCTGCACGAGCAAGAATTTTTCAGTATATTGATTGACTTATGGTGTAATCAAACTCTTGAAAACGTTTTCGGTGACTTACAAACAAGGAATACCAATCCTTATACAATGTTGAGCTTTACGGGACCTAAACACGACCCACACTATTGAGTTTTACGAGATCTCAATATGACCCACACTATTGAGCTTTATGGGATCTCAATATGACCTATACTGTAACTTACAACAAGGAGCACCGATCCTTGTACAATGTTGATCTTTAAGGGACTTCAACACTACCCATACTTTTTCAAAATGATTTTACAATGAAATTCATCTCTTTATAAATAATACAAATAAATTAAGTACTAAGAGAGGCTAACACTTCAATGAATAGTAATAAATGATAGCTCAAGTGTTAGATAAAAAACTTTGATGAATATGATAGTAAAAAATTAGATTCAATCAATCAATGTGTTTGAATGAGAAGATGAAAAAATAAATACAATATAAGTTCAAAAATATTCTAAAAAAATATCTCTCTTTTAATGAATGATTGTAATAAATTAAATATTAAGAGAGAAATGAGAAGTTTTAATAATATAATAATTTTACAAATTTAGTTCAATCAATCAAAGTTTCAATATGAAGAAGAAGAAGAAGAAAAGTTTATGCAATATAAGTGCAAAATCTTCTTAAAACATATATCTCTCTTTCAATGAATAATTTATAATAAATTAAGTACTAAGAGAGAAGTTAAAAACTTCGATGAATATGATGATTTTTCAAATTTGATTAAATCAATTAAAGTTTTAAATATGAAGAAGTAGAAATATTTATGCAAAATAAGTGTAAAGATTTTCTTCAAAAATATATCTCTTTTAAAATTGATATAAGTAAATTAAGCACAAAAGAGAGATGAAAAACTTTGATTAGAGAAATGATTCAAGAAGTTTGATTCAACAATCAAAGTTTTTGATATGAAGAAATAAATGAAATGAATGTAAAAATGTAAGGTCAAAGAGGATTTTTCAAATATATTTCTCAATAAAGCATTCTTATAGTTGTTGTAATGAATGTGAAGTGAAGTGGTATTTATAGCAATCAAAATGCAATAAATTCTGTCCAACTGGATGAATATCCGGACGATCAACTAGTCGTTGCGGTCAGAACAGTTAAAAACTGATCGTTGGGGTCCGGTTTATCCATCCGGATGTCCGGATTGACATAAGTTTTTTGTCAAACATGACGGTCTGGTTGGTCAATCGGGAGTTTGGTTGACCGTTGACCTCTTTTTTTGTAAAGAGATATGATCTAAGTTCAAGTATCACTTTGAAAAATCATCCTTACTTTTGATCAAAAATATTTTATGCAAATGATATGAAAATAACTATTTGTACACAAAATAATTTTTGAGTATTGCCATTCATTACTAAAGATCAAAGTGTTATACCTTTACATATGATCTCGAAATCCTAGTCCTTGATCTTGTTTCGAAGTTTCTTTCATGTTTGGCTCTTAAACTCTTGATCTTGATCTTTCTTGACATTTGACTTTAATGCTTGACTTTGATCTTGACCTTCTTCATGAGCTCGATTTGACAGTCTTAATTTTGATCTTTTAAGCTTTCGTTTCGAATGATTTGACTTGAACGCTTAAGTTTCACTTTGATCTTCATTTTCAGTCTGATTTATAATGTGTTAATTGTGACAATATTTGATTGATTTTAACATTGAACTATCACCACTCAAAATCAATTGTTAGAAACAATATTAATCTTGTTTGTTAGATAAAAATATTAAGGATGAAATCAACCATAGGTCAACATGGTTTTGTTCAAATAAGTGGTTTTCAATTTCTTCCACAATTCAGCAGCAATTTTAGTTTCTCCAATTTCTCTAAGTACAATATCAGACAAATGCAGAAAGATAGAGCTCCATGCAGTTTCATCTTGTTCAGTTACTTTACTTGATTCAAGATCAGTTGGCCATGACTCATTAGTGACTTTAGCACATTTTTGTTGTAGTAAAAGAGTTTTTATTTTCTAGCGCCAGAGACTGAAGTCTCTTTTACCATTAAAGACTTCCAGGTTAAATTTTGAACTGATCATTATTAAAAACTTTTGAATGCAATAAAGTATATGCAGATCAAACAGACACTTTACAAGTACTTGCAACTTAGAATAATCCAAGTATCACAACACAAGAGACACACAGAATATACAGCAATTACAAGTTATAAAAAACTTCAATTATTTCACAAAAAAAAATTGTTTACAGTAATATCATCACAGTGTTATATTCAACACATAGCATGTACCAATCACAACTAGCATGTATTATACATAAATAAAGATCGCAACAAAGTAATAATATCAAGATCTTTGACTTAAATCAAGGTAACCCTCAGAGATCCAGACAACTCTTAAGGTTTCTGGATAAAAGAATTACCAAGATAGTTACAGAACAAGGTTTTTAAACACAAGTGCAAAGAACTTAAAGAGTATAAACACGTAGTCTGTACTATTAACCGTAAAACAAAAATGATCTCACCAGATCCCTTTATTAGGATTTCAAGAAATAATGAAGAACAGCTTAAACAAGTGTCACAACTTTCAGATCTACAATAATCGGAGTTAAGAACCTCCGTTCAACTGTTCTGATACCAGTGTTAGGAGGAGGTTCAACAAGATTAGCTTAATAACAAAAAAATATGCACGAATAAATGAACAAAGACAGCAAAGAGAAAATGAACTTCATTAAACATTTTCCTAAGGCAATAACCCAAAATATACCCGTACTTCATTCATTGAAGCAACCACCGTTCAAAATTGAACACTGCCAATGCAAGAATGACCTGATTTAGACACTTAGACAGTAACCACAAACGATTACAGTATATCATCCTTCATTCAACAATCAATCATTCACACAAGAACACAATACTCTAATCAAATAGAAATCACTCAAGATTACAATATTTGAGGAAGTAACAAATCAAAAGAGAGTTTTGATTTGCAGAGAGAAGGTGAGGTAAAACTTGAACGGCATAGAGAGGAGAGAAAATCAGAGAGTGTGCACAGTTTCAACCTTAGAATGCTATTTAAATTAGTCACCCAAAGGTCTCCATCCAACGGTTGTGGGGTTGACACTTGGCGACATCTAGAACATCCATTCAAAAGGTAGAAACATGACTTTCTAATTTAAACACGACTTTGTACCATAATAAAATCAATAAAGTAGTCAACCGGTCAACAATTCCAGTCAGCAGGGTAATAGAATCATTGTGCCATCTTCACATACTTGATGTAAGATTTTCTTTTATTGATAATTAAAAAAAATTATTTCGATAAATTGAATTACCAACGAAAAATATTATTGATAAAAAAGTCCACAAAAAACAAAATATCATTAACAATAATACTTTAAGTTAAAAAGGTAGTTTTTATCATTGGTAATTTACAAAAGAAATTTATCTCACTAAATTTAGTTTATATCCTTATGATAGAAATTTTGTCTTTAAATAAAATAATGAATATTGAAAAGATATAATATTACCTTAAATAATTATGTATGTACTTAAATAACAATTAAAATATGATTTGAGATTACGAATAATGTTTCAGTTAGTAATTTTAAAAAATAAATATTCTAATAAATTTATTTCATAATAGAAATATCACCAATAAAAAAAGTAATTAAAATGCAAACTTAAATATTAATGAAGAAAATATTCGCCGGGAATATGACAGTTGTAATATTATAAATAAAAAGAAATCCTAAATAACTAACAAAATATTAAACAAAATTACTATTCAAATTGTAACTGCATCTTAGCTAAATATGATGTTGAGACGTTCTATAGCGCCAACTATGGACGCGTTCTTCTATAGAGAAAAAATGATATATAGTCCATTCGGGTTGAATCTCACTTTGTCATAGGGTTCCCTTTCCAAAAGAGGAAATTACATAAAATCAGAACTTTAAAGATTCAATTTCAAATTTCAGATATAAACTTTATTTATACAAAAATCAGATATTAATTCATCTCTATTTAAATTATAATTACTCAAACCATAAAAATCTCAAATCATTTACCACATCCTCTCTCTCTCTCTCTCTCGTCGTTTCCTTCCCCTCTTCTCTCTCTCCTCCTCCTCGCCGTCTTCTTCTCTCGCCTCTCTCACTTTTTTCCCTCGCAAGGCCGCTGTCGCCGAAGAGTCTGCCGACTAACTTTAGGAAGCTTTCGGTATTTTACTTGAAGAAGCTTGTGGCTTCTGGAAACCTGGTTAGAACTCATACAAGCTTCTCCCGGCTCGTTCATCTATTTCCAAATATGTTGCTACTGCTAAGAAGAAGTCGACTTCTGCTACCAAGTGCGGTGGTTTGGGTGCGATGGGTTTTTTTTCCTGGTTGTTGCGGTGATGGTTTTTGTTAATTGCGTGGTGCAGGCACTGCGTTGTTGTTGTTGTGGCAGCGATGGTGGGTGTGCTGTTAGTGTCGTTGTGGTGTGTAGTGTGGATATGTGGTTTTTATAGTGGTTGGGCGGTGGTGTGGTGGTCGGTGATGGTGACACGATGATGGTAAGGTTGGGGATTTTTTTGGGTTGTTGGATGGGAGTGGTGGTGGTGGTGGTGGAGGAGGAAGATGTGGAGGTCCTGTGGTTTTAGTAGTGGTGGTAGTGGTAGTGAAGGTATTTTAGATGATGGTTTGCGAGGTGATGGCTGTTATGGAGTGTTATCAGTTTTGGATCTAATTTGTTGTTGGTGGCTACGGCGGTGGCGGCAGCGATTGTGACTGTCACAACTTATCAAATTCGAGACGATGGTTTTATTACCGGGAGGTGGTTTTGGTGGTTCTGACGACGGTGGTTTGGGCTGTTGCAACGGTGTGGTGGTGATCACAAATGATTTGATTGATTGTGACCAATAAATTGGTTAGTGTGTAAACAATGAAGTATATAAATTCTGATCAATACATACTGTGTGAGCTAAACATTTATTAGTTTGTGACCAATAATTTGATAAATTGTGATCTAAATATAAATTGTGATCAATTAATTTGATATTTTGTAATCGTAAAAATTTTGTGATTTATAAAATTTGTGACTTGTGCCCAATAAATAATATGTGATTATTAATTTAATAGATTTGTGACCGATGCACAAATTATGATCTATAAAAATTTTGAATTGTGATCATAAAATAATTGTGATTTGTGAACAATTAATAATATGTGACCAATTATATGAAATTTGTGATCAAATTATATGAAATTGTGACCTTAATATATTTAATTAATAAAATATATNAAATTTAAACATAATCTCTTAAATTTGAAATTGGTAAAAATAAACCTCTTACTTATGAGATCAACCATTTCCAAAATTTAATGCTCGTCTCTCAAATCCAACGCCAACTAGAAATATAGTCAGTAATTGTTTGGTCTATCAAACCAGCAAAACAGAGGCAAGGCTGCTGAGTTAGACGCCCAACAGCCTAAAATCTATTTCAAGATGAATCAAAAGGGAATTATATTATCGAATTTAAACATAACTTAAGAAATAGCTTGCAAGAATCTAGGCTTATTATTCCTTCAAATTTAATTATACTTATCACTACGAGAAAAATGAATTTGTAATTGTTGCTTTTCATGGGTAAAAACATGGCTGACTAAGCATCATTGAAGTATAATTGTTAAGGGTGAATTCCAGATTATATATGATATTTTTCCATGAGTAGTGATATATGTACATAGCACTACACATAATGGTTCACATAAGGGCCACGTGGCAATTCCCTATTGAGGAGGCGCCCCCAATAGGGGGGCCGTCATGTGGCGCTTATGTGAAAGGCTATGTGTACATTCTTTTTCCATTAGCTAAGAAAATTTCTTCAATTATAAAATTATAGTTAAAAAAAAATTTATTTATTGACAGTAATATAATAAAAAAAAGGATGTTTGAACTTAAGTGTCAGTAACTTATTAAAAATGTGAAACAAAATTTTATCGGTGATAAGTAATCGAGGCACCATCGATAGTTCCTGACATCTAAAATGACATTTTCGTAAAACATCGTTAATGGAGGTATGTTGGTGATCACCGATGTAGTGTTGTCGATAATTCCAATTGAATCGCAAACAAATTTGTTCCATTAATTTTATTTATTATTTTATCCCTTTCAAAGGCCCCTTTAAAGATTATAGCTAAAGTCTCTAATTGCTTAAGTTGCCTATTCGTCCCCATCATGTCTCTCTCTATCAAAATCTTCCCACTTCTCCATACACTCTCTTTTCTCCCACCGTCTTTCTACCGACGGTGTTGCTACAAGACGAGATGCATCGCGCGACTGCTACGCCTGCTGAGCAGTGGCGCCATGTGGTCGACTTTGTTTTTTTCTAACCAAATTTGCTGTACATCAGTGGCGGAGAGAGGGGTGGGCTACTTGTTTGGTCCAAGTTCCGTTAAAAAAAAATTATTATAGCCTATTTTTTTTCACTGTCCAACCTAGTAGCCCACTGTCCAACCCAATAGCACCACGTACCTCTCAATCTTGGCTCCGCCCCTGCGACCAGATGAATGTAAAAAAAGAAAGTTGCGTTTAAGAGATATTTGCATTGTTTGTCCCAAATCTTTTGGAACGAGTTTCAAGTTAATCTTCAACTAAAGAAATAAGTTGATTGTCGAATTTTAGTTAGTGCTGCCCCGTTAGTTTGGTGAACAAATTCCAATAAAAATTATACTAAAATATAATATAAAGAGGAACAGTTGATTGTTGAATTTTAATTAGTGCTGAACTGCTAGTCTTGGTGAACAAATTCCATTGAGAATTATATTTCATGGCATGTAATGCGAAAATTTTAATAAAATTAACTAAAAGAAGTAGAAAAGAGAGAAAATGGAAAAAGAAAATAAAAATAAAAAAGTGAGGGAAAAAAAAAGGAAAAAAACAACAACAACAATCTTGATTCTATCCAAAATCATATCTTTGCAACTAGCCCAACCCCACGCCACAATTTTCAATCCCTTGTTACCCTCACAATAGGGGTGTCAACGAGTCGAATCGCGAGTCGAAACTTTTTGCTCAGGATGGATTCGAGTAAAAATGGTTCGAGCTTTTTTTGGCCCGAGTCAAGTCGAGTAAAAGTTCGGCCAAAAAATTTAGGCTTAATTTTTTTTTTTTTTAATTCATGACAAATCCAAAAAAAAATTTANATATAGCCAACTATACTATGGCACGTGCATTGCACGTGCGTCTTAGTAGTTATTAATAAAATATTAAGAATTTTTTTTCAATATTCTATCTAAAGTTATTGGTACTCTTAAGTGAATCGAAGAGCTTTTAAAATGTTAATCATCTACATTTTGATTCAAGTACATTGATTCCCGAAATGATATGTATTGCTTTAAAATTTTATCTGAATGCATGCTATTGTCGTGAAAGTAATGCATTGAAATCATGCGTTATATAGGCGCGAATTTTATAAGTTCAAATATTCTATTAGTTCTTTTGATATGAATATTATTAGTTGCACAATTGAAAAGTCGTGTGTTCACCTAGCAAGCAACATTTTAAGACAAAAAAGAAGCAATTAAAGGCAACGTTTCATTAGGACAGTGGGTACAATTTGAATTTTTTATTTATTTTTATTTTTATTTTGTACAGAACTTGAAAGGAAAGTCACTTGTTAATGTTAGGTAATTCGACCACTTCTTGGTAGTTGAGGTCGCTAAATGACTTCAATTCACAACATTTTTCAAAACGCCATGCTCACTACAAGACTTCTTACATACTAGTGAGAAGCACGTTTTGTGTCCATAATTAGGTATTTAATCGAACTTATAATAGAATAGGAAACTCCTTAATTTTCCCTATGTTGTGAACTTTTTAAACATCTAACAAAATAAAAACTATCTTGTAAGAGCATTTAGATTACCCAAGTAAAAAAGGCAAGTCTCAATTAGAGAACGAAAATCTCATGTGGCACAATTTGATCAAACCTCAGTACTCAATGCTTCGTGGTCTGATCGACTTGAATTTGGACGCATTTGCACAACACGTTAGTCTTCAAATTTGTATGGTTACAACTGTTCGTTTGTGCGATATTTCCATCTAAATAGTGGTGTAGTTAGGTGAAATGTTTCTTCTTGTTGAACTTGAGATGTATTTTAAAAATGTAAATTTGGAGGTAGTTGTAATAGTGTGTTTCTAATTTTATGCTTGGAAAAGGTCTTCTTGTTTTATTTGGGAATTCCATCTTAGTTAGATAATGAGACATTGTTAGTGTGTAGATGATATGCTGTTGTTTTGATCCTATAATATTAGTTGGAGAGAACGTTGCTATTGGAAAAGTAAGTAGAAAACTCCCTTGTGGACTAGATTGTGTTTGGGTGGGGCTTATTTGATGCTTAAAAGCAAGAGCGACGTACTTTTCTCTCTCTCTTGCACATTGACAATCAACAAAGATTTATTTTACGTGGAAAAGCCTTTGCCAACCCTAGGGCGAAAAAATGTGCAATGGGTACCCAGATATGTTATTGCACATTGACAATCAACAAAAAATTATTTTACGTGAAAAATCTTTGTCAACCAAAGGGAAAAATTTAGCAATGGGAATACAATGTTCTCTTTAATCAATACTACGGGCTGACACATCTATCGAAGATCAAATATCTCAAAACACAATAACAAAATTTTTTACCTGCAACTACAAAACCTTCAATGATGTATTCTTGACTCTACCAACTTAAATTCAACAAAGAAAAATATTCCACAAAATTTTGTCGTTGTTTAGAAGGTCGTATCTTTCAATTAAACCAATGCATCTTGATTAAATCATACGGATTCGAAAGTAAATGTGTTATGAATCTTCCATTGAACTTCAAGTAGATTGAACCACGGATCGCTGAAATGTTGAGGTTTGATGATTATTCTCTTATCTATTTTCTACTTCTCCCTCACTGATTCCTTTGACTTAGAGTCTGCAGTCAAGTCTATCTACTAAAACGAATATGAACAAGTAAAAAGCATGGTTCATTTAACCTTAATTCTATTTGGTTTATTAATGTTAGTCCACTAATGTGGTGGACCGAACACGTTTTAACCCTCCAATCATATCTTTAACATTAAGCCATTTTTTCCCGTTAATGAAACAATCAATTTGTGATCTTTCACAAATATGATAATGTTTAAAATCTTTACTAAATTCTTGAGTTCTTAGATTTGTCGTATTATAAAAAATTCTTAAAATGGATATTTGTCTCTCCAATGAGAGTTATAGATTCATATACTATTATTATATGTTCTTAATATTCACAAATTTGTGGTCCAGAGATAACGATGTATCGATCTCATTACAATGTCACTCTTTAATATCTCGAAGAGACCAAACTTGAATTAAGGCTCATTACCCACACATGACTAACATGGTTTCGCCAGGCGAGTAAAATAAATTATTTAATGGTTCTTAAGCTAAATTAAATTTCATGCTTTCCTATCTAATGCAATCCAAATATACTGGTGTCTTTACTTGGAAGTTTGTACTATTGTGACCAACTCAAGTTACTCACACACTTGTGAAGATACAATTGTATGATCTACAAAACAAAATTTCTAACCTTATTTTTTTAAAAAAGAGAAGAAATCTAGGTCATATGTCATAAGTCACTTGAACCTAAATCCTTTACATGCATCATTATAATAATATTTTACCCTTTAATGCTTGTCCACTATAACAACTCTTAATAATATTGTACTCTGAAATGCATAAAAAAAATTATATTTATTAATTATTGAGCATATATGTCTTCAATACATCATCATTAAACTCGACTAGAACCAGCCGGTTAACCCGAGATCCAATTAACAGTTCAGTAAATAAGGTCGGTTCTCTAAACGATCTAAACAAAACATTGATTCACGAACAACCAAGTTAAAGGGTAAAAATGGGTCAACCATCGGCCCAAATTTGGAGGTCGAACCGATTCATTAATAATTTTATTTTTAGCTATGTATCTCTTGCTCAAAACTGCATACATGTTTAAAAATTATATGTTTTCCAAACGATCTGTCTCATTTCTAACTACATGGTCTATTAGAGTAACCTCCACCTCTTTTTATTTAGATTGCGAGTCCCCCTATCGTGACCACACCCCTATTATGAGGGGGATGTACACCAAGTTGTCAAACTTGATGTACAAGTAGACTCATTCTTTTTGTGAGTGCCAAGCGCATGTCTCTATGTCCTAGCTCATTGGTAGGCCTAAGCTAGCCACCGGGCCTATGAGCCCGCTTGATCATGCACGTATGGTTGGCTTATTAAAATTCAAATTCTGAGATTTTTAATATATTTAAAAAAAAAATTACTTTTTAAACTATTTTTCTACTCAAATCATTTCGCCAATTATCTCCGGAACATTCCAGAATTTTCTGCTATATTGTTAAAACTTTTGGAAGCGCAAATATTGTCCTCTTCATTTACTAGTCTCTTGTTTGGTCATTCTGCTCAGTTTGTCCAAGAATGCGATGGCTCAGTTTTGCATTTAATCGAAAAAAAAATTATAAATTTGATTTATTCTTGAAAAGATTAAGAAAATTAGTTTTCACCAAGTGCAATGCATGTACAATTTATTTACAATTAATGTTCGTAATCACATTAATTTTATGAATATGTAGTTGCAAAAACCAATCTGTCTAAACAACGATGAGGTATTAAGTAAATTTTGGTAGTTCGGTGGATCAAGGTCTTACTCAAAATCAAAATATAAATAAATATTTTACAATTTGTAATAATTTTTTTTTTAAATATAGTATATGTAGCACTATGGTGTTCAAATTTAAGTTTATAGTCACTCAATAATTTATAGAAAGTCTGAATATCCAAACATTTCATATGCAAATTTATTCAACATTCATGTGAATTGTGTCAAATTTATACAAAATGCAATTAGAGAGTTATTAGTTATCTATGGTTCGAATTTCAATAAAAATACATATTTGACCCCCCGTTTGGTGCACATTTTGGGGTCAATAATGCTTGTTTTTTTTTTTTTTTTTTAATGTGATGGGGAATATGTGATTGAAAAAGAAAGAAATGCTTGAAAAAGAAAGAAAATTTATTGATATGATGAAAAAATTTTACTTTATTGAAGAATGTGTGGTTGAAAATTAATAGAAGAATGAGAATTAAAAAAATAATGTGGTTCAGACAGGAGTTTGAATGTATGAGTTCCTAGAATCCGTAGATAAAAAGTATATTTCAATAATATAATTTATGATTTAAACTTTGCCAAACATGACCTATGGGGGAACAAAAAATGGACGACAAACATCATGCTTTCGAGGTCCAACCATCCAGGGCCATTAGTGAAGGACGGACCAAGTCATCGTTGAGTGTGACAACTCCTTTCTTCATTTCCACACATCTTTTCAAATATTATTCAAAAGCAAAAGCAACAAACTCTGAGAATTTTTTCAATTTCTATGAACTTTTGGAGCAGTAGCTCATGAATATCATTATCCTCAGAGAAAAATAGGATATCATCAATGTAAATTAATGCTGTTTTAAGTAGTGGTTGGAAAATTTTTCAACTCAAGATCAAAGTGACTCATGGTAAAATATAAGTTCATTGTTATTAGGCAAAACGGGAT
The DNA here is from genome assembly GCA_903798255.1 of Fraxinus quadrangulata. Lineage (NCBI taxonomy): Eukaryota > Viridiplantae > Streptophyta > Magnoliopsida > Lamiales > Oleaceae > Fraxinus > Fraxinus quadrangulata. The sequence continues at coordinate 40,766 of CAIGRB010113408.1, forward strand.
CTACATTCTTGGAGGGCTTGACTTTCATCTAGAATATCAATTTTTAAACCTTTTTTATTTTAACCCAAAACAAATTTTTAAAAGAACTTTTGTGTTTTCTATGGTATATTCTTGATATACATCAAATTGCAATCTATTTTAATGCTGATACTATGGTTTCTTGGCTTTCAGAAATAACTTCACAGCTTTCAAAAGGATTACCCAGAATTCATTCCTCACTTGGACGATGAAGTTGTAAGATTTTTTTAATAGTTTTATCCACTCTCTCACTGAAGAGACATATTTCAAAATTTTTATTTAAAATTCAAATATCTTAAAACTTCATCTATTAATGTCCATGTAATCCTAGTGTTCCAAAGACAGGGTTATTTTCACTGAATCAGGATAATATGAACACCTCTCTCATGTTCTAGAATATGTGGTCTAGCCATTCAAAACTTCACAAAGAATGGGAAAGATATCCTCAAAAATTCAAGACATTCTAGAGAAAAATGGTAGAAATTAATCAATCCTTCCAAAAATTTGGCCTAAGATTGAAGTTGACGCTCCATGAGAAACTCTTCCAATCAATTACGCTCAAAGGATTCAACAGGACATTTAGGCTTATATGGAGAGCTTAATCCAAACTCACAACTGGTATCCAATCATTCCACTTGGAGATTATCATTTTGACAATTGTTGGAACCGATTATATTTGAGATGATCAACACAGAGCTTGGGATAGACAGTTCAGTACTCAGAAGACACTCCTGAAGACAATGGTAAATGCATACCCTTAAGTAATCTCTTCTAACCAAGATCCACTACAAATTTGAATCCACATACCCAATGACTCCATCTGTATTCCTACCAAATGCAAACAAGTATTAGTAGAGCCCCTCAAGTATCTGAATATCCACTACACTGCTTTTCAATGTTCATTGTCGGAATTTTTCACGCATCTACTAACTACACTAACTGTATATGCCAAATATGGGTGTGTACAAACCATATCATACATAAGTGATCCCACTTCACTTGAATAAGGAACCCGAAACACGTAATTAATGTCTTCATCTGGCCATGAATACAAGCTAAATGATAATTTAAAGTGGGCAACCAAATGAGTACTGACACCTTTTGTATTCAGCATATTGAACTTGTAAAGTACCTTTTCTATGTACAATTTTTAACTCAAATACAATCTACTAACTTTCCTATCCATCAAGATCTCCATAATAAGAATCTTCCTTGCTGCACTCAAATATTTCATCATAAACACTTCATTGAGCTGAGCTTTCACCTTTCTGACCTCTAATTTATCTTTGGTTGTTATCAGTATGTCATCAACATACAACAATAGATATGTAACTGACTCGTCATCATACTTTTTGAAGAACAAACAATTATCATAACTGCTTCTGATAAAGTTATTAATAGTCATGAACGGATCGAACCTCTTATACCACTGTCTCGATGATTGCTTCAGCCCATTGGTGTGTTATTGCAGGCACCCCAAAAATAAAACATTTACCTCTAAAAATAAATGTAGTAGTAGAAGTAAAGATCATTCCCACTGAGAGTGATTAGTCTAATTTTATGCTATGTAAACAAAGATTGGAGGGTTTTGACTATACGCAAACTATTTTAAAGAAATTAACTAATGAACAACTCAAATTAAAATATTGAAGGCAACAAAAAAAACTTGGTCTAAGTTCACATCCACCATCGAAATTTTACAACTGATCATAAATGCAAATATATAT
>CAIGRB010113408.1:50144-73978 GCA_903798255.1 Fraxinus quadrangulata
ATAATTTAAAAAAATCTGACATATTTAAAAAATAAAAAAATCTAACATTTGAAATTTTAAACCTTAACCTCTTAAATTTGAAATGGGTGAAACTTAACATCTTATTTATGAAATTTTCCCTTTTAATAATTCTTTATTTACCCAGGGCCGACCATGGGCGCAAGCAAACTAGGCAATGGCCTAGAGCCTCTAATCCCAAGAGGCCTCAAAATAGAAGAAACTACACGACCCAATTAAAAGATAAAATAATTAAAAATTTATTTAACTATAATTTTTTTTATCGATTCTAACTTAATTGGAGTTTATTCAAAATAACTTTTTTTGAGTTTAATATAGATAATTAATTATGAGCTACAAAATGAGTTCGATATTATTATGGTAATATAATTTAATTTGGAAAATAATATTACACAATTAAGTACTTTAATGAGTTATAACTACAATTTAGTTTATCCAAATTAACTTTTTCTCAAGTCCATAATGTGTCATTTATTACGAGTTTCGAAATGAACCAATTCTTGTAGGATAATTCTTTCGATCATCTAATAAATACTCATTTGGTCCAAGTTTTTGTTTAAAATATAAATATCTTATTTAAATATTTAGTTATTTTTACGCCTGGAAAAAAAATACATTTAAGGACCTAATAATAATGAGTCATTTAGGACGTCAAAATTCTCAGGGCCGGCCCAGTATTTACCCACCATTTGTTGCACGTTAGGTAAAATGAAGAATAAAGGGCAAAAAGAGAATTCAATTCTTTAGGTATTCTCAATTATCTAATTCAAATATTTCCAATTTCAACACAAATAGAACATCATGTGCAATTTTCATGGCCAGCATAGTTGCCAGACATCTTCCAAACGTAAAAGTAATAAGCTGTGAAGTTTAAGATGCTATACTTATTCATGTATAAGAAATGGAAAAAAATAGATGTGAAGACTATGATTGAGGAACCTGTGAAGTTTCAAGAACAATCTTGTGAACAACTCAGAGACCAGATCTTGAAGTTTAATCAAGCTCATTTCCCGAGAAAAAGGAATAAGGAAATAAATGAACGAGAAAATTGGAGATTAATCAAACAGAGATGATGCAGATGGAACTTTACTCAAATGCTGAAGATAAAATGGAAGGAGAAGATGAGGGAGATAACTAAGCCATTGTTTTGGCTCCATTTTTTAATGAGATTTTAGGGGGGGAAAAAAAAAATTTGAATTGTGATTTTTTGGAAAATGTGTGATTAAAAAAGAAGAAAAAAAATTTAAATTTACGTATAATATTATATTTTATTGACAAATATGATTGAAAATAAAAGAGCAAAATGCATTAAAATTAAAATGAAACTCAACACGGGCTAAATATAAAGAAGCTTGTATGGTAGACCATGCTAATATAAAATCACGAACACACACACAATAATTCTAAGATTAAATAAATAAAATTTACATTCAATTAAATTGGAATAATTCCTTTCTCATTTTATTTTCATAATCTTCTCGTGGACACAAATAAATTTCAAGACAAACAAATAAACAAAAGAAATATTTTTAGATATATAATTCTCCTTCAAATGTTTCTTAAGTACAGTTTTTTCGTCCCAATTTTGTGCTTGATACTTTATGCCAACCATGTTCCTCCAAAAATCAATGTCTCGACAAATATGACAAAAAAAAAAAAATTCATATTTGGGAATTTTATATGGTTCAAAATATTACTGAAAATAAACTTCATTAATCATAAATTAGTCGCCATAACATATAGACAACAAGGACAACTGAATGCACACTATGACAAGAAATAGGTTGTAGAATCATTTCATCTTTAACAAACAAAATCAAGTAATTAAAACAATATTAAATCCATGATTTTGCATTGAAAGAAAAAAAAATGAAAAAAAATAAAAATAAAGATTAACAAACCCATTAAATTTGAAGCATGTAATGTAATTCATCAATAATTCCTAATATTGCTTAATAGATTCAATATCGAAGATGATGTTCCGTCTTTGTTAGAATCACTGCAAAATAAGAGTAATGAACAATCCTCTCTTCCCCTCTCTATTTTGGCCACAACATTGTCGATTTGTAAACCCTGAGCCTTGCACCCATTTCTTCCAATTGACACCTAGCATGAAGTTCCTCCCATACTAAGGGCATAACAATCGGTCTTTACATAGTGGACGAACATGTGAATGCGTTGATTTTTATAAAGTTATGGAGTAAATGTATCGGATTTCAGAATCCACCTATTAGCATCTTTTTCCAATTCTCGACTTGCATTGTTTAGCGTTGTTCAAATGCTTGTGACAATCGATAATCCAATATTATTTAACTTTCTTTTTTGAGATAAATCGAACTTATTTTAAGCACGGTCCGATCATAACCCTAATCCGAATTAATGTGCGAAGACATACATTCAATCACACAACTATCAAACGAGATTGCACATGTCACAAATACTATTTCTAATATATATTGCATGTGTGTCAATTATGTAGTCTTCTAAACTTATTGTAAGTTTTCCATCACTACAACAAACAACAAATTATCTAATTGATGATCAAGCAATCAAATAACAATATAAGCATGTATAACCAATCAAGAACACGAGAATTTACTAATCTATTTGTCTATAAATTAGAAATAAATTACCAATGATCTCGTCATCATCCAATACAATATAGAGTTTAGCCTAAAATGTTTGTATATAAATTACACAACAAGTTATAAAAAAAATCACCATAATTAAAGAACAAAAGGAAGAACTTGAAAACTCAATTGCTTGGTCTTTAATCTTGGATCCAAGTTTTAAATCTTCAATATCCTGTGCTAGCTAATTGCCTTCGAACTCGTGCTAGACGTCCTCGTTATATGGGGCTCTTCAATGTTGGAAGATCAGGGGTCGCGGGTTCGATTCATGGGGCTTTTGGAAGGCAAGCTCTCTCCTGAAAGGCATGATTTATCCTGAAAGGTAGGAATTCTCCTGGAAGGTAAGATGCAACATGGATTTGACTCGCTTGACACTTTGGCAAGTTTGGGGCACATCCCGCAGTTTACTTTGTCTATGTGATGAGGGATCGAATCGCAGACCCCAAAATTAGTCGTCGAAAGTGGACACCTGAGTATAAAAAAAAAAGACTAGAAATTCATACCATATAAAATTATACTTGAAAAGGAAACTAGTTAGTAAGCTCTCGAGATATCCATGTGCACTCGAGACACCCATGTGTGCACATGGATATGTGGCTTTGCCCACGCATGGGCAAGCCATATTTGCCCGAGTGGGCATTTGGTGAGGCTTGCGCATGCATAGCCTACAAGCCTATGCATATGCATGGTATTGATTTTAGGACCAAATTTTCAATGTGGCCCCTGAAATTTTGTCACAAGTGCATTTTGGCCATCCTTCATTCCTTTTTAGTCCATTATCTTATGTTCTCATCAAATTGAATCCTAGCATTCCCCAATCTTCTACATGAGATTCGAATAAACTTTTAAACATTTGCACTTTAGTCCCAAAACTTTAGATTTCTTTCATTTTCACTATTTTTTTTCGTTCCTTTCATTCGATTTCACCATTTTCATCAATTTTACCTAACAAATACAATTTATACATAATTAAGCCATAATTTAATAATAAAATAATCAATAAATGCTCTAATTTAATGGTCTGAATAAGTATATAAAATACACTTATCAAGAAGGATGTGGAGAAGGAGCAGGAGGAGGACGACGAGAAGGAGAAGGATCAGCAGGAGAAGGTGGAGAATAAGCAATTGTGACTCAGAAACTAGAGTAAAGGAGTAGTTGCCTCCTTTTAGTCTCGAATGAGAAAACCAGAATTAAGGAGAAGTTGAAAGAGAAGGAGCTGAAAAGAAGGAGAGGAGGACGAGGAGCATAAAGAAGAGAATGAGCTACTCATCCAAGAGGGTTGAGCATTGTACAAGGACACGATGTATGAGTAACTCATTACATTTTAGTTTTCTTAGTATATTCAATTAAATATGTACATCGTGTTGAATTTGTTCATGTTTCAATAAAATTTTCTAAATTCATGTTCTTGTCTGTCTCCATCTAGTACTAAGATGAACATCTGGCATAGTTCTTTAAAGGGGATTGTTCCATGCACGTGGCTTAATTACTTCTCCAATTAGATCACATGGAGAGTTGAATGGTGAAACATCCACATCCACATCCACAACCACATCCAATACATAAAAATACTTTAGCAATGCCAACAGAATATAAATGAAAAACCAACAAGTGGGAATTATTTTTTGGACAATTTTAACCATACTATAATTCAATTATTTCAATAATGCCTTATTTTTCATTTTATAATATATATATATAATAAATACTACAAAATTCTTGTCATATATGTATTTCGCGTTATTAATTCTCAATTAATTAATATTCACATTAATCTAGACTCAATTAATCTTGAGTTGATAAATATTGATCTACATAAATTTAGAGTTATTATAGATGAATTTATTTCTATTTATGTATCTAGAAACTTTAATGAGTATTTAAATTCATGTATAACAATTAATTCTTATGTACCAAATGTAGTATAAAAATGTTGTTCATTTGTAGTATTTATCATCACAAAAAATTTGAATAATGGAAATTGAGTTTTGAGAGTACAATTTTATTCTTTTAAATTTATATTCTAAATTTTATTTTCTTTAGTTCGTTTGAGACTCATTAAATCATCCCAATAAATTGGTATCAAATATTACTTTTACTTCATTTATAACATATTTCATAATAACGTGCAATGCACGTTCAACTCTGATTAGTTAATCTAAATAACTTATTAAGGAACGAGTCAATGCAATTCAGTTTCCCTAAATTCTACAATACTCTAAAAACAAGCAATATATTTGTTATCAAGACTAAGCAATGGATATGTCCAAGTGAATATATACGTCTTTATAGTATCACATAAGTGAATGGATCCACATCCAATACGACACTCATAAATTATACATAAAAACACTTTAGCAATACCAACAAAATATAGCCTCTGTTTAGTTCCCGTTAAAATTTTAATATATTTTTCTCTTTTCTTTTAAATCACACATTCTCTAATAAAATAATATTAAACGTAAATAAAAAAATTCCTTCTTTCTTAAGTACACATTCTTCCAAAAATTACTATTCCAAAATATATTATCTCCAAAAATCTCATTATAATGGGCCAACCAAGGGCATAAATGAAAACCAATATTATTTTCAAAGTTTAACGTTGAAAGAAATGTATTAATCTAAATAACTTATTAAGGAACAAATTAATAAAGTCCAGTAATTTAATATTAGTTGCATTATTCGACCACGAGATGGTTTGGCATAAGTAGTGGCTAGGGTAATCCAAGCGTCACGAGATGAGGTATAAGATGCAATAAAGAGAATTATATTGGGACAGAGAGATCTGACGATGACACTGAGAACGAGTTGATCTTGATGAATACGAAGTGAGTAGTCTGGATTTGCAATGGTCACGCTATTGTTGGTGAGAGTTTGAGGTGGGCACGGGTTACAGTTATCAACAAAACCCATAAGATCAGGGATTTAGTGTGGTGGTAGTGGATCAGCTGCCCCCGGATGAAATTTAAAATTTCACATTTTGCCCAAGAAGTTTTTCAAATAAAACCCTTATAATTTTTAATTTTGTCCTAACAATTAAAATTTTGTGAAAATTGCCCCCATAATTCTTTTATCCTTTCTCCGTCCTTGCATAAGATCATAACTGACGATAAGGGTATGAAATTGGATTTTCTAAGAGGCGTAATTTGAAGTGGTAAGCTTTAGGAGTGTTTGTGCAGTAACATTAATAGAGATGAAGGACAAAATAGTGGAGGAAGAAGATGATGAAGTGGTGGTGGCGGCGGTGACTGAGAGGGGTGCTGCAGGTCATTGATGGAGCAGCAGTGGTCATTGGTCATAGTTTCCTTGTTGGATCAAGGTCCATATACCATGTAACATCTAAAGAAGGAAGTAAGTTTGAGAGAATAAATAACCACACTTCTATTGATCTTTTGGAAAAGATGGACTCGCAAGAGATGTATTTATAGGTGTACAAGTGTTTTAACTCTAAGTCAACTTTTACTGAGTTACAACAATCTATCATATAGATAGTTATAATATTTACAAGCTGATGGATGTTATCTAAGATAATATTTAAAAGGTTATAAATGTCATCTAAGACTTGTGTTATCAATTTTGTACTTCTCCCTTTATCTCTAACAGCTATGTAGCAGAAGAAAAAAGATCTAGTGCGTCAGTTCATATATTCAAGTAAATTTACAATATGGTCTTCCTCACATAAAAATAAAGCTAAAACAAGCTCTATAACATAAGCAATTAAATACGATGACACCCTTAACCGCATTCAAACAATCAACAAAATCAGCAGAATTGTACCTATATGGAACATTTTCCCCAAAAATGGGTTTATTTCTAGCAATTAAATACGATGACACTATCGATAATGGTGGCAAGACGAATTTATCCGTATCTTCAAAATTTAACTAAGATGCATTCTTAAAAGAAGACCTCAAATTAGACTCCAACGATATACAAGCCAACTCTAAATCAACATGAGTTCTTAAAATATGCTAATTACTCGAAGATTTTGTATCATCCTACAAGATATATAAATGGGACTTTCTATATCCCATCAGCACAACACGGCCTTCTTTGATAACCTTCAGAGATCTACCTTCAATAGTGTACTTGTACCGTTTTGAATCAATAGTATTTAAGAAGATGAGATTTTTTTTTAAATCTAGAACATGTCCCACTGCATCAAGTATTCTAACCGTCCAATCAAATATTTTTATTCTGACTCGACCAATACTAGCTATCCAATAGGAGTGTTATTATCTGTCATCACAACGTCTTTTACAACTTCTTCATATATTGAAAACAATTTTCGATTGGGTGACATATGAAAAGTGTAAGCTATATCAAAAATACAAGCCTCCTCAAGTTTGGAGTTGTAGTCAGACAAAGGTAGAAGCTCTCCATCACTACTAGAATTTTCTGTAATACTTGCTTCTCCTGAAATTTCTAATTGTTGATTTGCAAATAACTTAGATTTATTCTGCAACTTATAACAATCGTTTACCAAGTTCCCTTTTTTTGCAATAATTATAAAATATGAAGTTAGATTTTAATTTGTCCCTCAAACAGTCATCATGAACAATGAGACCATCTCCATGATTCCCAAATACTACAAAATGCTTCATCTTCTCTTTTGAATATAGAACATCATAAACTTCTTCTATGGTGAGAATATCACGACTATATAAAATCGTATCTCTAAAAAACATGTAGAAAATGGGCAATTGACACAATAAAATCAATCTAAAATCTTGTTCATCATATTTGATCTCTAAGATCTCTAAATCAACGATGATTTACTTAAAAACATCTAGGTAATCCTCAAGAGATATACATTTTGTCATACGATAAGAATATTGACGTTATGTCATATGCAATTTGCTAATAAGAATATTCGTCATGCATAATCGTTCCAATTTTAACTATAATGCAGCGATTGACATTTTTTTCTAAACGTCTTGAAGAATATTATTTGAAAAATAAAGATATATTTGAAATAGGGCATTTTGATCCCTTCGTTGTTTTTTCCTCCATAGTCCAAGTTGTGGGCATCTTATCAAATCCCAACGTGTTGTCCAAATTCATTTGAGCAAGTACTACTCGCATCTTTACATCCCATAAAAAGAATATTGTATTGCAATCCAATATCGGAATATCATACTTCATTATTGCCATCATGAAAGATCAAGTTGAGATATTAACTTGTTCAAAACCTCGATCTTCCCAAGAATTTCAACACCAAAAGATCTAATACCAGTTTGTTGTGAAAAACGAAGGTGATACCAAATTAATCCAATACCACTTTGTTGGAGAAAATAAGAGATTAAGTCACAATATGAAGTACAGATCACAAGAATACGAGAACAATGTAATTTTGTAGAAAATGGAGATTTTATTATAATATGGAGAAAGAATACAAAGATTATACCATTGTTTGAGTCACATTATTTTTTTATTCTTATTTTTTTACTCATTTTCAATAACACATTTTTCAATAAAATAATATTTTTCATCACATCAATAATTTTTCATTCTTTTTCAACCACATTCTCCATCAATATACTATTTCAAAATATATTCTTCCAAAATAATGTGGCTCAAACACACCTTATATGTTTGCAATGGTTCTAACTTCTTACTTAAATCATAATGAAGAGTCAACTATATATAAGGAATAAATAGGGGACGTCAAAACCTTAATAGTAGAGTTGTAGTTGAAGTTGAATATCAAAAACGGAGTTCAAAATGGAGTAGGGGAAGAAAAAAAATGCTAAACAGCATTGCGGCGCTGCGTTGCCACTCTCCGGGTGCCATAGCACCGTTGCCGATGCTAGGGAGCCGGCATTCCTATCTAACTTTACGAGACCTGGCGCCTAGGCACTTGTCTCCGTCCCAATTGTCTTCCAAGAATTTTTGCTTTAAGTCCAAAACAAATTCTAACTCCCAATGGGTTTCCAAATAGAACTTCAACTAGAATTTGTCAAATAAACTTCGAATAGAATTCCAAAACCATTACAAATAGAATTTTTCTTAACGTACACTTTAAATAGAACTTTCATTTATCTTCAATAAAGAATTTGGGTCACGCCCAAATTCTAATAGTCCAAACATAAATCAAGCAAACATGATCAGCATGATTTTTGAAGCTTACTGAATATTTTAGGTTGCAAATCGTTGAGTAAGTTGAACTTTGAAATATAAAATAAACTTTAACTTTTAATCTCTATAATATATTAGATACAATAAAATGAGGAAGTATTTATACAATTAAAGGATTGTTCTAGACTAATGATCTCGGCTGTACAAGTGTGTTATATGATCAATGGCAGTCCATGAATTATGGTAGAAACACTGAGTGTTAGCCTGCGACTAAGGGTGATGCTTGCTAACTGAATTCACGTGAAGGAGCAGGGGCAAATTCTTCTAGAAGGGAATTAGTTGTGGCATTCAGCTCGTGTGAAGATGAAACCATCTGAGAGTGCTAGTTACTTTTAGGTTCCAATACCCTCCTTCAAGCTGGAGGGAGGTACCGTCACTCTAAGCTTGTCTTTTAGGTATGCAAATCTTGAAGGAGAAACACCCTTTGTCATTAGGTCAGCGATTTGATCTGCAGTAGGAATATATCTAACTTCTAGCTCTTTTGCAAGTACCTTGTCTCTTATAAAGTGAACATCCAATTCTATATGTTTTGTTCTGGCATGAAATATAGGATTAGATGCCAGAGCTCCTGCACTGAGTTTGTCACATCAAATGGTTGGTTTTGAGGTTTGCAGTAGGTTGAGTTCTTTAAATAGAGATTGTATCCAAGCTATTTCAGATGCAACTGAGGCTAAGGCTCTGTATTCTACCTCTGTGCTCGACCTAGCGACAACGTGTTGCTTTTTTGATGACCAAGAGACTAAGTTGTCCCCTAGGTAAACATAGTATGCTGCTGTTAATCTTCTATCATCTGGACATGATGCCCAATCAGCATCTGAGTACCCACTTATCATCAAGTTATCACTTCTTTTGATCCACAGTCCTTCATTGATTGTGCTCTTTAAATACCTTAATACTCTTTTCATTGCTTGCCAGTGAGTTGTGGTTAGTTCTTGCAGAAATTGGCTAAGCTTGTTAATAGCAAAAATTATATCTGGTCTGGTATGCGATAGGTACTGTAGGCCTCCAATAATACTTCTGTAAACTGAAGGAGTTTTTAGGATTCCACCTTTAGTTTTTGACATTGTTCTTCCAACTGCACTGGGAGTAGGACATGGTTTGATATTTTGAAAGTCAAATTTCCTGAGTAACTCTGATATATACCGTATTTGAGTCATGTGAAGTCCTCCATTATGTCTGTGGACTTCTATGCCTAAGAAGTGGTAAAGCTTGCCCATGTCTTTGAGTGCAAATTTATGGTGAAGTTCATTTATGAAGTTCTGCACAGTAACTATGATGCCCACATAAATGAGAATGAAGATGATGTTGCTTTCTATTTTGAAGTAGAAGAGAGATGTGTCTGCTCTTGACTGAGTGGATTTCCAATCAATTAGAGTGTTCTTTAACTCGTCATACCAAGCCCTTGGTACTTGCTTAAGTATAGAGCCCTTTCAAGTTTACATACGTAATTTGGCTTTGAACTGTCAATGAAGTACTCTAGTTGCTGCATGTAAACCGTCTCTTCCAGTTCTCCATTAAGGAAAACATTGTTAATGTCTACTTGTCTTATTTTCCATCCCTTTGAGATAGCAAGTGTGGGGATGATTCTCAAGGTAGCTGTCTTTAAAACTGGGCTGAAAGTTTCATAGAAGTCAACTCTAGGAGTTTGATGGAAACCCTTTGCTACCAGCCTTGCTTTGAAACGTTGGAAGGATCCATCTGAGTTTTGTTTCATCCTAAAAACCTATTTGTTTCCTACAATGTTGTAGGATGGAGATGGTGGTACTAATTTCCATGTTTTGTTTTCAGCCAATGCCTTGTATTCTTCAACCATTGCTTTCTTCCAGTTCTTATTCCTCCATGCCTCTGCAACATCCTTAGGCTCTATTTCATTTGATTTGTACTCCACTGCCTGACCAGAAAACACCTTAGGTTTGAATATACCAGCCTTAGATCTTGTTGTCATCGAGTGTCCAGTTTTCTGCCTTTCATCATTGTTAAGTGATGAGCCCTAAATTTCACTGATATCCTGATTTCTTATCTCAACATTTTCATTCCCAGATATCTAATCATTTTGCTCAAATTCAATCTGAGTGTTGGAATTGTCACCTTCAATTGTAGTGCTAAGTTCATCAGTGGGTAACTCTGCTGATGGAGCTTCAGAAGAATTTGTATCAGCTGAGTCACTTTCAATGAAGGAATTGGAGTGTGGCAGCTAAGAATAGGATACTACAATTTGAAGTTCAGCAACCTTAGATTTATTGTTTGTAAGAAAGATTGACTCGAATGGAAATTCTGATTCATTGAATATGACATGTCTAGATAAGTAGATTTTTCCGGTGGGGCTAAGGCATTTGTAACCTTTGTGAGATGGACTATAGCCTAAGAAGACACATTTGATAGAGTGAAAGCTGAATTTGTGGCTTTGGTAAGGTCTAAGGCAGGGATAACACGAACAACCAAAGGTTTTGAGGAATGTGTACTCAACCTTTTTGTTGTTCAGAACTTGGTAGGGGGATTTCATTTGAAGAACCTGTGTTGGCATTCTATTAATGAGGTAGGTTGCTGTTTGAAAGGCTTCCCACCAGTACCTTAGTGGCATTTTTGCTTGAGCAAGTAAGGTTAGACCTGTTTTTGTAATATGTCTGTGTTTTCTTTCAACTGTTCCGTTTTGTGCTGATGTGTAGGGACAAGAATGTCTAAATTCAATTCCTGAATTTGCAAGGGAGTTAGCAAGGTTCCTATACTCACCTCCCCCATCAGATTGAAGAGTTTTGGTCCTTTTGTCAAACTTATTTTCGACAAGTTTTTGGAATTGAATGAATATATTCAGGGAGTCTGACTTGTTTTTCAATGGATAAATCCAAGCGTGTCTACTAAAATCATCTACAAAGGCTATGTAATATCTGAAGCTTGAAATGGAGGGAGTGGGCGAACGTTCCCAGACATCAGTATATATAAGTTCAAGATGAGCTTTGGTATGTGAAGTAAATGCATTGAAGTGAAGCATATAAGATTTTCCATATTGACAGGCATCACAGAAGGATTTGAATTCATTTATTCTCATCTTTTGATTACAATTTTTAAGTATTTGAGACAACACCTGACTAGATGGGTGTCCAAGCCTCCTATGCCAGATACTAACTAGAGAATTTAAAGACTCCTTAAATCTTGACTTTATTGGACTTAACTGAGCATACTGATTTGTAGGAGTTGTTGGGATACGCAGACTTAAGAGAGTTTGGTTCAGATTTTAGATTGGAGTTGGGAAGTTCCAGCTGATATGGTCCTTCTTTAAGCTTTCCGTGCAGCATTGTTTTCCTCGTTGACTTGTCCTTAATACAACAATAGTTAGAATGAAATTCCATAAACACATGATTATCAAAAGTGAGCTGTAAGATGCTTATGAGATTTTTCTTAATTTTAGGTACATGTAGAATTTTATCCAGAACTAGAGTTCTATCAGTCATTGTTGGCAATTTTGCAGTGCCTACGTATGAGATATTGAGTTTGTTCCCATTACCAACCATAATTTTCTCCTTACCAGAATAATTACTTAATTGACTGAGGCATTCAGCATCTGATGTGACATGATTGTTAGCTCCTGTGTCAGCAAACCATATTGGATCATTGAGAGTTTCTGGTGATACAACAAAGGCTGATGGTGTTTGATTTCTTAAGCTGGTTTGATGAGGCGCAGATCCATTGTATTTTTCATCATATCTGTAATTGCAGACATTCACCTTGTGTCCAATTTTTTCACATACTTGGCACGTAGGTAGATTGTTGAAGTCGGATCTGCCTCTGTTTCTACCTCATCTTCTACCGCCTCTTTAATTTCCACTATATTGTGATCTTCCTCCATTGTAGGTTCTATAGTTCCTCCCAGGATAGCAATTGTTTTAAGACCTCTGGGTGAAGTTTGCTGAAGATTGATTCTTGCCATTTCATTTTTGATAGCATTTATGTGATCAAGTCTGCTCTCATAGGTCATGAGAGTAGATTGAAGTTCCTCCCAATAGATGGAGTCCATGCTGTTGATTTGCACAACAATGGGCATGTGCTCTTCGTCTAAGCCAGCTAGAATTTGAGTTTCCAGATCTGGGAGCTCAATGGTTTTTCCAGCAACTTCTAAATTGTTAACAAGTAGTTTTACCTTGCTTAAGTATTGATCAATGCTCAGATTGTCTTTCCTGGTTTTCTGGAGCTCTCCAATGAGGAATGTAATTCTAGATTTGTTTTGAATACCGCAACTCTCATTAATTACAGTCCATAGTTGAGAGGAGCTTGTGGATCCCATTACACGCATTGCAATTTTTGGAGTCATAGTAGCATAAAGCCATCCCATGAACAGCTGATCAACAGACCTCCATTGATTGAATTCTGGATTGGGTGTCATTTCCACACTGATTCCTGATTCTCCAGTAATTTGATTATTGATGAACTCAGATGGACATGCCTTAGTTCCCAGTAGGTATCCTTCCAGATTATGACCTCGAATAATAGGAAGGATCGTGTTCTTCCATAGGAGATAATTATCTCTATCAAGCTTGACTGAGAGTGTCTGTGTGAGATTCATACTGAAAAGAGCGAGATGGTGACTTCCCAACATTGGAGACACCATCACATTTGAAATAGACGCTGATTGGGTCTGAGGGCTATCAGTATCAGCATTATTAGCGTTGGCCATTTCAAGCTCTGATACCAAGTTGACCTTTGAAATGTAAAATAGACTTTAACTTTTAATCTCTATAATATATTAGATACAATAAAATGAGGAAGTACTTATACAAGTAAAAGAATGTTCTAGACTAATGATCTCAGCTGTACAAGTGTGTTATATGATCAATGGCAGTCCATGAATTATGGTAGAGACACTGAGTGTTAGCCTGCAGCTGAGGGTGATGCTTGCTACCTGAATTCACGTAAAGGAGCAGGGGCAAATTCTTCTAGAAAGGAATCAGTTGTGGCATTCAGCTCATGTGAAGATGAAACCATATGAGAGTTCTGGTTGCTTTTAGGTTCCAACAAAGTATTCTCCATTGATTCCAAGTTCACAGCCTGTTTCTTGGATTCAAACCATTTTTTTAATCATAATAATGGATTTTTATGAAGCTTTAAAATGTAACAGAGGCTTGGGATGCCAACGATGATTGGATATGAGATGGTGGTGAAGTCGATGAGAGAAGAATCATGTGATGGCGACTGGAAAAAAAATATGATTCTTATAAGGTAATTGGTGATTCTTTGAAGGTAATGGCAAATGCAAGAAAATATGCTAGATGTAAGAGATATTTTTTTTTACCCTTCGAATGCCTGATAAATATAGCAGTGATTTACGGAAGGGTATCATAACTTCATCTAAAAGTAATTAATTATAAATCACATTAAGTAACTTGGCTAGTTCATCTACTCTAAGGTTACCCTGGGGAACTTTATTTAGAAAATCAGCTTAACATCTTTCATCTTTTCATTTCTTGATGTCTTTTTTTCACTCTCTCCTTAAAACTGTTATTTCAGTTCCTGCAACTGCAGCATTTTCTTTAAGCTTCAAATCACCAGTCTCTTTTTTCTCACCTCTTTGAACTGCTAGCTTCTTAGGTCCATGCCTAAAGACGGGCTCAGTTGGAGTAGTCTTGGCAAAAGCAACTTTCATTTTAAACACCTTGTCAGCATCCAAACAATGATTGTCTAACTGCATTGTACTCCCACATTCAATGGCCTGCATCAATAGTAGTAGAACTTCCTCAGTCCATGGGGGGCTCAAACTCACTAGCTCATCAATGTTCTTAGTGTATTTTACTTTATTATTGTCATTGGGAACCCTGGATAAGAGTTCCAACAGGTTTTCGCTACAAGCACTGGTCCTTAGATTCCCTTTTGACTCTACTAAACCATCCAATAATGTTTTGCTTTCACTTATTTCACTGAATGATTCTGAATCATCACCACTGGAGCTTGCATGGACAGGAAATCTTTCAATCCCCTCATTAATACTCTGCACCGTCAAGACTGCTTGAGAAGCTTCCAATGACATATTGACTGTAGGGATAAGAACCTGAACCTAAGCTTCAGTCAATTCACTACTTTGCTTTGATTCCCTATTGCCACATGTAGGAGATACACTTGTACCAGTCCCAGAGTTCACCAAGAACACAAGTAAACAATAAATTGCAAGAAAAGAAAAGGAACACAAATTATTTTTTGCCCTAAGGGCCCGGATGTTCAGCCTTAGGCCTACTCACCCATTGAGCATCCACACAAAGGGATTAAGCTCTAGTTCCACTAAAATCACCAAGAAGTATTACAATGTATGTTCTTCACGATTTCTCTCAAATCACTCAGAATATACACAATCTCACAGTTTATACATCAAGTGCAGTGTCTGCCTTATCACTCAGAAATATATAGAGATTGAGCAAGAAATCACTAAAATTTACAAAACCGGCAGAAGAGAGATGAACCCTAACACTCACAGAGAACATCTCAAAAGCACTGAACAGTTCAACCCCAAAATGAAGCTTCGAGAATGACTTAAGGGAGATCACGAGTCAATCATCAGACGGTGGAGATTTGGTCAAGTGTAGGGCCAGATCATAAGACTAAGAAAATAATAAGGGCGTGTAAAGTGTAAACACGTTTTAACCACCAAGTAATAACATTGGGCCAAGGATCCGGTTCTAACACGGGCCCAACACCAACAGACTGGGCCAAGAATTTGAGGCAGCCCAAAACATATAACAATACGTATAGTTATCGAAATTGCATATATTGTGTAGTTCTTCATCCTCTGGAATATGGCCCTACTTCTGAAAACTACACTCACTATCACGCTCAATCCAAGTTCTATCAGGACTATGTTGGATGCACTCTGGGCAACATTAGTTGCATTTGCCACTGCAATGCCAATGTCTGCCTTCTTTAGAGCTGGGGCATCATTCACGCCGTCTCCTGTCATTCCACATATGTGGTTTCTTTCTTGCAGCTTCTTCACGATCTCGTATTTGTGCTCCACATCCATCCTAAAAAATTGTCAGCACACAATGTTCACAAAAGACTAAACGAATGAAAGCAATCAATCTATCTTAAATTTTAAGGTGGTAGGTTGCAAAAATTTTTACATATAACCAGAGGTTATATGAATGTTAGACTATTCACCTGGAAAGCACCAGCAAGATGCGTTCTCAATGGGTTCCTCAATTGGGATGTTAGCAATACTTTCATCCTTGTGCTGTCTAAGAAGGGAAGAAGGATACATGTTTGTTCCCATTCCCAGCCTTTGACCAGTCTCCTTGCCAATGGCTAGCTGATCACCAGTGATCATCTTAACATTGACGCCAAGGTTAAGGGCACACCTGATGGTCTCGCCACTATCACGTCTTGGAGGGTCAAAAGGTGGCAAGAGTGCCACGAACACCCAAGGCCAACCTGGGCTCTCCTTTGTCTTCTCAGGTACAACCTGATAAACCAGAAAAATATTGTAAATAAGTTTCAGTTACATGAAGCTGCATTCTGTCATCAATTACCTATATAAAGAAATTTGTTTACTAACTCACCTGTTGAGCTACAGCAAGAGAGCGAAGACCACGCTCAGCAAACTTATCGATAATGGAGTGAACTTTGTTCTTCAAATCTTCCTTTAGGCCACAGAGCTCTACGATCTGTTTGGTAGAGAATTTTGAATTAGGCAAATAATAAAGAGGAAGATTATGTTTTTCTGGAATTTACATAATTTATCCGTTCGAGGGCGCATTTGCTAACTCTGTGCCAATTACCATTGCTGTCTATTATAAGTAATAGTTGTGCACTTATCCACAGGATTAAAGGGGAGGAAATGCACTTCGGTGATTCCTGCTCTAGCCTGGAAATACAAGTAAAAAGTTTAAAAGATATCTAACCAAACATAGTAACGGGTAACCTGTGATAACAGATTGATCATAGTAACTGTTATAATTATGGACAAGAATATCTAGCCCGGCAAAAAGTGTAGGTACCTCTTTCGGATCACCCAGCATTCCAGAAATGCAAGCATCAATAGCATCCTAATTCTCCACCCTTGATGCTCTAGCCCTAAGAAGAACTGTCATTTCTTTGTCCACATCCTTTGCAAATATCTATGTAACACCACTTCAATGATTAGTGAGTGTATTGCTGTAAATTAATTTATTAACATAAATAGTGCTCAAAAATTTAGTCTATTCACCCATTTTCTCATATAAAATTTTGATCTCATTCTATATCAGCTTTACCAACCTCAATTAAATTTTTGTCAACTCTGAGTTTGTTTAGGGTAAGCGTTCCAGTCTTGTCACTACATAAGACATCCATTCCAGCCATTTCTTCAATAGAAGTCATTCTCTTGGTGATAGCACCTTGCTGTGATAACATGTGGGATCCAATGGCCATAGTCACAAATAACACAATTGGCATGGCAATTGGAATTCCTCCAATGAGAAGAACCAGCATATTGTCAATTCCATCTCTGTACTTCCGGTGCTCACCACTATCTCTATTATGATCCCCCCAACGCAATGGAGCATATACAGAAGTTACCAATCGTAGTCAACACCTAACCACATCAATTACATTCGTACAACACAAATCAGAAAAGCCAAACAGGTAAAAAACTGAGGTAAATTCATTATGTCCAACATATTATAGACAATATGTATATGTGAAACAAGTTTATGATTAAGGTAAACAATGTCAAAAATACCTTCTGAAAGTGGCCGACCGAATGAGTGTTGTCGACAAGATGAGCAGCTTTTCCAAAGAAAGTATTGATCCCAGTGGCAATGACAACAGCCTCAATCTCTCCTTGTTTGCAAGTGGAGCCTGAAAACACTTCATCCCAGGGGTTTTTAGTTATTGGCAATGATTCGCCTGTGAGTGCAGCTTGATCAATCTTGAGTGGATCCCCCTTCAAGAAGTCGAGCATCTGCTGGGATTATATCTCCCAACTTGATGCTGATGATATCTCCTGGCACCAAGATCGCAACTTCCTCCTCATACCATCTACCTTTTCTCAGGACCTTCACGAAACAAAATGCATAAATTCTCAGTTGAAAACCAAGAAAATAGGACGTGGTGTCAATGCTTCAGCTAAATCTAACAATACCTTTGTCTTTGGTGCAAGGCCTGCCATTAGTGCCACTGCAGTATTGCCAGCATTGTTCTCTTCAATGAAGCTTATGGTGGAGTTGATGAACAATAAAACCACTATACCAACAAAATCCTGCCAATCTAGAGGCTTACCCTGAAATTTATTATTGTAATATCATATACATGTACAAAGAAAGTGAGAACATGCAACAAACATACCTGTCCATTTGCCAAAACAATAGCTATGATGGCAGCAATATCCATAACCCATGATAGAGGATTCCACATAAAACCCAAGAATTTGAGGAACTTTCCTTCTTGTTTATGAATGCTTGTTAATGTGTTATTTTATTACCTCAAGTTAAACAAACTATAGGTATAAAACCAGGAAAAAAAATGAACTTGCCTTTTTTCTCCTTTAGCTTGTTTTGACCAAAGATTTGAAGCCTTTTGTCAGATTCAGTGCTTGTCAAACCCTCCTTTGAACATTGCAATTGTGCAAATACTTCCTCAACTGGCATGTGCTCCTGTGCCCAAAATATTAAACCAACAATTAAACAATAAGCATATAATGCTTGATTACTGAGTTCAATTTCCAAAGAATTACAATCAAAATTGGGTTATATTGAATTCAATTTTAAAAGAATCACAACTAAAATTTAGTTAACATTATCCTACTCTAATGTCAAAATTCTTGCATATATGCTATCGAAGCATGTAAGCATAATATGAAGCTGTACATATAATACTAACCAGGATTTGAAACTAAACGATTAACTTATTCTCCAGAAACACTATACGTGCAGCACTGAAACGCCTTACATATATTTTTACATACATGCACAATTTTGTGTGTGCAATTTACGCAAAAATTCAATTATGAATTCGAATTATAGATCCCCCTAGGAATTATGTAAGCAGCGAACCACATACAATTCGATTATAAGAATTTAAATGCATGAAAATCGACACTCAAACGAACACAACGCAAACACTTCACATAAATATATAACAAACATATATGTATATTATATTCGCGACTACAGATCTGAGGCCAGCGAGTAAAAATTCTCAGAAACAACTATTTGTATAAAACGTGGATTAAAAAATTTCTAATAAAACTGTTCGTAATATTGGATAATGCATACTGTAGAATAGATAAATCTGGCTAATAATCAGAAGAAAGTTTTTCTTACATTGATTCTGAATAAAATAATAGAAATAGAAGAAAAAAAAAAACGAATAAACTCAAGAGATCAATATTCTCATTTTTTATCTCCTCCAAGCTGAAGCCCTTGTTCGCCGCCATTGTTTCATTCTCAACACTTCCTCTCTCGATCTAAATACACTAGAAGTATACAATCCTCTGTATCTATAATTCCTCTTTTTCTACAGTGCAACTCAACTCACCATGCATGACGAAGAAACGATAAACTTTACTTTCTCGCTCTATATCCTGGGGCGGAGCAAGGAAATTGGTTCAGTGTGGGCACAATTTAGACCGTGGACTTTGAGTTTTTGGTCATGAATTTAATGATGATAAAAATATAAAACAATATTACGACTATACTAAAAAATGTATAGTTTATAAATTATACTTGTTCCTTGCGAGTTTTCATAATTTGATATCATTGTAAATAACTTAATACCAAAAGCAAAAGCAAGTTAAGCCCAAATCAAGTATCAAGTAAAATCAAGTCAAATATTCTCGATTAAGTTCACCAAGCTCTAATGATCTAATCTCCTCCCCTGAGCAATTCACAACTTCCAATTAATGGAAGCAATTCAGAATGATAGAATCATAAATACTGGAAACAAAAGCAAAGTAATTCAATTCACACGGCAATACTGGAATCAATTCACATCAATTCACAATGCAATACTGGAATGTATAATCTGTAAAACAAAGGCTGTTTTGTGAATTTTGGTTTCCGACAAATTTGATCCCATTGCCTTCAATAATTCCAAAGTCGATTCAGATTCCTCAAAACAAGCACATCCTGATTCTGTACACATGAGAAATGTACCAAAGGGCTTTTACAAATGAGTTTGGGAAGTAAAACCATCAGCAACACTATTACAAGGTACAATAAAAAGCTGTGGAAATAAGTCATGATTTGAGACCACATGCAAAAAACTCAAATTCCATGTTGGGCGTTCCGATATGGCTTGCTGAAAACTTTTGTCACCAAGAAGGGGTGACCCAAAAGTGATGCAAAGGGCGTTTGGCATTCGATGACATGCTATCAAGCAGCCATAAGGTGAAGAGAGATGCGATTAATCCCCCGAGATAGTGTCCAGTGATTATTAGCGGATTGGAATTGAAAAGGGAAAAGATTGTGCGTTCAATTTCAGTCAATATTCTTCTACTCAAACTGCACAAGTTGGGAGCGCTGGCCCGATCCGGTTTGTGGTGAACGAGGAGGAGCTTGTTGCTACTGTAATTGATACAGCCTTGAAATCGTATGCCCGCAAGGGGAGACTGCCCATTCTGGGGTCGGATCTCAATAATATCTTGCTCTATTGTCCTCTTGCTGAGATTGACGGCAAGGGCGGGGGTTGCAAAGCAGAGGCCGGAAGGCAGAGACGGAGGTGGAGGAGAATTAATTGAAATGGAGGCTACGAGTGATGTTTTGAATTAAATGGATTGGGCTGGGTAGCGTTCTTAGGCTGTTTACATTAGGGTAGTGTGTATTGGTAATGGTTTTGGGCTTTACTCTTGGGCTGGAAGTTGGCATATTAATAAAAAAAAAAAATTCTTGGCCATGAGGTTGAATCTAGAAGTTCAGTGTCGGCCTGTGCCCACACTTTATTCTCTCCACACTCTCTCTTCTTTCATCAATGTGGCTTTTTCTTCTGGCAGTGGGTTTGGTGTTTGTGTTGGCGGTGGCGGTGGCGGTGGCGGTGGCGGTGGCGTGACGGTCTCTATCTCCTCTCCTCACTCTCTCTTCTCTACCGTCTTCTTTCTTCTCACTTTCTCTTCTTCATCGACGTAATCGACATCTGGCAGCGAACTGAGTGTCGTCGTGCCCAGTGCCAGATCGCTGCTGCCCGGCCACCTCCAGCCTCTGGCCGGCCAACCAAATCCAACACATATCAATACTATCTACAAAGTACCTTTTCCCCCTATCCCAAATCGACCTCGTTGCTTCCTTTGCATCTACCTTTCGACATCGCCATCACCATCACCCAGTGCGATAGCGATATATTGTTCCTTAACGGGATTCATGAACGGAAGTGAACGATTTTCAAATCTAAATGGAGGTGGTTGTGGTGTGGTAGAGGTGGTAGTTGTTCATATGGGCTCGATTGACGACTGCGAGGTGAGGAGAAATTTAGGCAATGTGTTTAGAGGTAGTAACGTGAAGGAATCGATCGCCTATGGTGGGGAAAATGGTAGTCCTAAGCTGCAGTCGACGATTTTGTTGTGGATTTAGGGTGAATGCAGTGGTTGGTTATGTTGGCGATGACGTTATAGTCGATGCTGATGGTTGTGGAGTTGGTGGATTGGATGAAGTAGCGATACAGTGGTTAGGTGCGATGAGTAGACAGTGCTGTGTGATTGATAATTTTAGAAATGATTTTTTGGTGGTGGTTGGGTAGTGGTGGTGGTGATGACCGATAACGTTGGCTGTGGTGCTGGTGAGTTGGTGGTGGTGGTCGGAGGTGATGGTGAGAGGTTGGCGGCGATGGGTCTGTCGAGGTGGTGGTGGGTCTGGCGCCACGATGTGGTGGTGTTTTTCTGCAATGTGTTGATTTGTTTGAGATGGTGCTGCGTCAAGAGGTGGTGGTGGTTTTGACGATGATGATGGTGGTGGTGGTGGTGCTAGAGGGAGTGGTAAGGTGGTGGTTTTAGCGACGAAAGTGGAAGTGGTGCTGTTGGGGGGAGTGGTGCGATGGTGGTTACAAGTCTTAGTTGTGGTCACAAATTTTTCGGTTGGTTGTGACTATTAAATTGGTTATCTGTGACCAATAAAAAAGATAAATTGTGACCAAAAAAATAATGTGTGATCTAAATTTTTTTAAATTTGTGACCGATAATTTATCAATTTGTGACTGTCTACCAGGTTGTGACTTATAATATTTATGATTTGTGATCGATAAATAAATTGTAACATATAAATTTTTTATTTGTGACTGATGAACAAATTGTGACATATAAAATTTCTGAATTGTGACCGTAAAATAATTTGTAACATATAAAATTTCTGTTTGTGATCAAAATATAATATGTGACTAATTAAATTGATAGATTTATGATCGATGAATAAATTGTGACGTATAAATTTTTAATTTGTAATCAATGAACAAATTGTGATCCATAATTTTTTTGAATTGTGACCGTAAAATAATTTGTGACATAAAAATTGTGATTTGTGATCAATTGTATGAAATTTGTAACCAAATTATATGGAATTGTGACCTTCATATATTTAATTAATAAAATATATGTTTAATTAATTAATTTATAAATAAAATTTTAAAAACTCTAAAATTTGAAACTTTAAACATAGTTTCTTAAATTTGAAATTGGTAAAGCTAAACCTTTTAGTTATGAAATTTTCCCCGGTATCTATATCTATTTGAATACTTCACATCTCTATGCATTTATATATATTGTGAGATTAATTAATCATATTATAATTTATTTTTATTTTTTTCAGAAAAAGTGGAAATTAAAGAGAAACATTGTGTTTAGGAGTGTACTTGGACTCCGTTAAATAAATCAGTTTTTCATCCAAACAAGGGAATGAACGAGCGGGCCGCTTGTTCCCTCTTTCTAGTCATTTGCTATGAGAGAGTTGATAATGTCACATGTTGGTTAAGGGTGTTTGTGTCAAACATCGAATTGGATTTGGACACGTGGAGATAGTTCTGTGAAAGGATTTGACATGTGCTGGAATTTGTTTAGAATCAGTCTTTCAGAGTAGATTTTTATTGGAACAGTGATATCTAGTTCAGAATTATAAGTAAAAATATATAGAATCAAGACGTTTTAAAATTTTGTAAAAATTTTGAGTGTTCAATTTAGACTTTTATAAATTTTTAAAAGCCCTTAAAACTCATGAGATATTAAATTGATTTTTTTGAAGTTTTAAAAAGTCATGAGATATTCAAAACATCAATAATTTTTATAAAATACTTCGTGTACTAATTTTAAAATAAAAATACAATATCTCATTAACAAACCTGCTACACGAACATTCTCATTAACAGGTTTTTTTACATATATTTGGCGAGATTTCATTGACATGTAAAAAAAAGTAAAACAAAAGCTGTCAATCAAAAATTGTCAATTCATCCTTATAAATAAGTCATGTCTTTGAGCATGTTTGACTAGTTTAATTCTCTCATTAAAGGTCTCTTATTTCATCCCAAAATTTTGAAAGATAAACAAAAGGGAAAATTATAGCCGCGGTCCCAAACATTTCATTTTGTTGCAGATTACCCCAAACATTTCATTTTTGCGGCCGAAGTCCCAAACCTTTATATGTAATTACAGCGTTGGTCCCAACCCTTGAATTCTGTCCAAAAAATCATTAGTCAACGTCGCTACAGTAATTTTGACTCGAAAAAATTGCAGCGCCAGTTCCAAACATTTCATTTTGTTGCAGCCTTTTAATTTTTGCTGGCGAAGTCCCTAACCTTTACATATAATTGCAACGTTGGTCCATTCACGCATTCCGTCCATAAAACCGTCAGTCAACATTGAAACAATAAATTTAATTCAAATGAAAATTTAATTGATAGGTAAAATTGTCAAAGCAAGTTATTCAAAAAAATATTTGTCTTCTCCAAATTCTTCAATCTTTTCACACACATCACATTCTCATCGTCGATAACTATCCGATTAGATAACAATCTAATCTCATTTGTTATAATAATTGAATCGCTAAATTATTTTTATGGCATATTATTTGTCACTAAATAAATAAATAAATAATAAAATAAAAATAAATAAAT
>CAIGRB010113422.1:0-25156 GCA_903798255.1 Fraxinus quadrangulata
GGGAATAATTTCCGACCATATCAAATATTAATATTTAATAATTAAATTATCGATTTTTTATTAAATAAATTTTACATCTTATTTTTGAATTATCATCTTCAAAAACTGGCGTGAGTGTAATTTCCTCTTGATTTTTTAAATGGAGCCTGATGGCCCAGCCCACATTATAGCACAATCTATCAATCGAAATCTTGTGTTTTTTTCTCGCCACGTGGTTCAATAGAATATTCCAATGATCATACGACACCAGGTAGCTGATAAAATAGCTGCTCCCCAACCTCGGCATTGTCGCCGGAGCATTACTGCAAAAGCTCGCCGTCAATGTATTGCCGGCGTTTCCATTGCAGACCACTCTTTCATCTCCCTCTTTGTCAACGTTAATCCAAAGGCCAACTCTCTGTACCTTCTCAGTTAGCTCAATTTTCATATACAAACATCCATCACATTTTTCTTCCAAGATTTTTCGCAAGAATCCGATAGAAATCACCCTTTAATAGTCAAATCTCAATCGAATACTCCTTTGATTTCTCCTCAGGACCATTGGGGTACATGGACTGCTCTATTGGCCACAGGCACTATCGGCCTATGGTAATTTAAATTTATAGTTTCAATTTTGTCCGGCTGTCACTTCCCTCTTTTCTGGGCTTTGTTCTTGAATTTTTTATGCTTCTGTTTACCTTATTAAGACCTTTTTCAATTTAATTTATTTTATTTGTTGAACCACCGTGTCTAGATGCTCGAGCTAATAGAGAGGAGCCATTAATTCATTTCAATTCAATCTTCCACGTGCTTTCACGTACAGGCTGGATTCATTTTCATTCGAAGTCTGATTGGTGCAAAATTTTCTCATATAAATGAAGACGAAACCTTGAACCAAAATATTTATTTGCTCTGATATTGTTAGTCTATTTTGGCATTTAAATTTAGTCTTCAACAGTATTTGTGTAAATGTTTTTCAGATTTCTTGAATCCTGCGTAAAACAAACTAGTTTATTGGTGTGTGATTAATGGACTGAAGGTCAGAGAAGACCAAGATTGGAAGCATGGTGAGTGCTGCACTAGTGAGCATTTTACTTTGGCTTGTGGCGAGTAATCTGGGGATTATTCCATTTGAAGCGCTGGCGTGTTCAACAGTGTTTTGATATTTGCTGCCATTAACAGTGCCTTTATTATTATTCAGAGCAGATATGAGGCAAGTGACACAGTCGACCGGGACTTTGTTCCAGGCTTTCCGAGATGCAGAACACTGACTTGCAGGATTAAGTAGGAGAAGATAAATACGTTTTAACGGAATTTATAAAATAGGAGGTACTTCGTCCCTAACAAAAGCAAAACTCTTGAGATTCCAATTGTGTGTTTTATTGCTCAAAATAGCTTAGTCTTATTTCAAGAGCTAATAAGAAGTTTTAAAGGTCCGAAAGAATCGATTGCTTTATCAACTTTATTTGAATGCCAAGGAGTAGCAATGAACAGTCCATCCAAATAAGCTGGATATCTTGGCACAGGACAGGGTTGAAAATAGAAGTGAGATGTTTTGAAGATAATGCCTGCCTCCAGTTTCACCCACCCAAGATTGCCATTTGCGAATTATTTTGGTTAAAATTGTATGCAGACCAGATAAATTTTAGACGCCTTAATGTTTGTATTGAATTCCTTAGCAATAAATTTTAGACGCCTTAATGTTTGTATTGAATTCCTTAGCATGTTTGTTGTTTTGGCAAATCAGACTCATTTTTAGGTAGAAATTTCCATCTTTTTCTCTTTAATATTTCTTCTGTAATAAATTTACTGATGGCCTAACTCATTGCTTTTTTGATTGTCATATATGTTTCCTTTGACACATCGTATTAGAATGCTATACTCCTTTTTTTATTTTTTTTCATTGAGAATCAGGTTTATGCAAAATGTAATTTAAACAAAAAGGTAGCTAAAATAATTTCTCAGCCCCGGAGGTTGAAACCATTTGGTTTGACCAGAATGACAAGGAAGCTGATATTTAATGCAAAACTAACTAATATTTTGAATCGTTCAGTTGTTCCTTGTTTCAATTTGTTTCACGCATATTTGCAAAATCAAGCAATCCATATGAATAATGGACTCTGTATTAAATTTTTCATGTCACAAAATATAGTTAACATCTTAGCAAGTAGTTGGAACAACAGTGGCATTCCTGATGGTACCCATGAGATCGCTCGGCCAGGATAACTGGAAAGTAGCTTCTTCTCTCATGGGTAGTTATATTGGTGGAGGCAAGTGGTTTAAAAATGCGACGATGATCTTTAATGCAATCTTCTTAGATAACATACAGCCTCAGCTTTCTGTTAAACATCTGGTCTCGGCCTAATCCCCGAAATCAGTAGGCTGGATGCTGCCTTTTCAAAGTCTCATTTTGGTGTAAATAGCTTTTTTCTCCTGTTCCATTAGTTCATGATTGGCATGCAGTACTAGACAGGACCAGACATTATAATAAACAAGATTTTAACTTCTTTTTTACCCTTATTAAGTTCCAGTGCTATGCAATTCTCTCTACAATACATGACATTAATGCATATATTTGTTTATGGCCAACCTTTTTTTCTTTTTCATGTTCATCACTGTGATTGTTGCTTGTTCGTGGTTTACGCAGCTATCAATTATGTTGCAATCTCAGAGGCCCTTAGCACTTCTCCGTCAGTTGTAGCTGCAGGTGTAGCTGCAGATAATGTCATTTGTGCTGTATATTTTGTTGTATTATTTGCATTAGCCTCGAAAATACCTTCAGAGGCTTCAACATCAACCAATGGTACATACGGATTTCAAGTTAGAACATCACGAACTTAAGATGCGTTATATGATTTGGTCCATTGTTCATTGGACATTTTCTTATTTAGAGTATGAAAATTATATTTTCTTTTTATGTAAATGTAACAAATGTTAATATTCCCATTCCCCGTATACAAAATTATGTCATGGCTGAACAGATATAGCTCATTTGCTAAGTTAGTATAGTATTGGACAATATTAAAAAAAAAAAAAAAAAAAAAAAAAAAGATGCTAAAATCGTATCTATAGTACTTATTTTTCAATTCTATCCAATACAGTGTACCAAACATACTCATGATGTGTTACGACAACCTGAGAATGACATTCAAATTTTCTTTTCCTACAGATGCTTCTACAGCTATGAAGTCTGAGGGAAACAAACTTTCCGTGCTTCATATTGCTACTGCACTTGCTGTTTCATTCGCTATATGCAAAGCTGCCACCTCTCTTACCAAATTGCTAGGAATTCAAGGAGGTGATCTTCCTGCAATTACAGCAATTGTTGTGGTTTTAGCAACTTTGCTTCCAAAATACTTCTGCCACCTTGCACCTGCTGGTGAAGCATTTGCTGTAGTGTTGATGCAGGTAACTTAAAACCTACTACACATTGTATTGGTTTGTCATAGTTAACCCTGGCTCCTATGTTCTATGATTTCCGTCCTTAAGACCCGAATGTTCACTCAAAGAGGCCCGGTACAGTTCTGTTTGGGGCTTTTTGCAATATACACCATATGTAAAGCAATAATTCTTTGTCGGTGGGTGTCTTGATCTTGAATTCCTTTAAGTCTCGTTCCGTTATGAGCTGAAAAAGCTTATTTCGTATGAGCACCGTGACATGGCTGTATCATAAATCGACTGGCATGGAGTTTCTACTCTCAAATATAGTTAATGGAGTTTAAAAAGGTGCCAGTAATTGATTGATAAACTGGTGAATCAGCAACCAACTGCTCAAGTACAATACTGCTTCAAATTGGAAATTTTTTTTAGTAAAGGCTGCATTGTTCCACTGTTCATATACCTACGGTCCTGAATTTAAATGATTTTGGTGCAATGAATATTCTTCCTAAATGACAATGACTGACAATTTCTTGCAATAGAAATCGAGGTGATACCAATTGAGAATAAATTAGGTGACCGTTACATTGGGAACATTGAACTTTGTAGTTAGGGATTTGACTAAATAGGATTTTCTAGTTCTCGGTGACTTGAGCAGTTGGAAAATGTCTTTGGTAGACTTGAAGAAGTTTTTGTTAGTGATGTTGTGTCTTGAAGAAAATATTGGAAAATAGACATGTAGACCAAAATTAATTCCAGTTGATATAGTTGCGGAGGAATTTTTCTTATTGGATCTTTTGGTAAATGTCGTGATGAATCTAATAGGTTGATGAAAAACCAATCACGTAGCCGACTTCAAATTTTTTGGTATAGTTGTTGATCTTGTTGTCTGTGGAGTCGTGAAGTAAAAAAATTCTTCTTTTCTCACACCAAATATTGTGATGTTAAATCATTACATGTATTGACCAATAATTCTATTAGATTATCTTCTTTAAATTACCATTTCTTCTATGAACAGGTATTTTTTGCTGTTGTGGGTGCCAGTGGGAGTATATGGAATGTAATCCACACAGCACCTAGTATTTTCTTTTTTGCTTTCATTCAAGTGACTGTTCATCTCCTCCTGATACTTGCATCGGGAAGATTGTTCAGATTGGACTCAAAACTGTTACTATTAGCATCGAATGCTAATATTGGAGGTCCTACCACAGCAGGTGGAATGGCTACAGCAAAAGGATGGGGTTCTTTGGTCATTCCCGGCATTCTAGTAGGGATATTTGGAATATCGATAGCGACCTTCTGGGCATTGGTTTTCTAACGTTAGTTCTCAAACACTTGTGAATAGATATAAATTGCATAGATTTTCAACTCACTCTGTAAATTTCTGATTTAATTCTGTGCTCTGCCATTGGAAACATTCTTCTGCAACCTGTTGTGTATGCAGGAAAGATTTATGCAAACTGGTTGGTTCATAATTTGAGGAGTAAAAGAAAATTAAATCTTAGAACCTGGTATTGTTGATATACCTTACAATTATGTTCACAGTTTTGTAATTTTAATTGATCATTTTATCTCATTGTAATATTTTACATAGTTGAATGTAGGTATGTATGAATAGTTTTCTTAGTTTTGGTTATGGGGTTGTTACGTCTTGCCTTCTAAAGACGATTCCTTTTTTCGATATATGAAATAAATATTGATTTTGTAAAATTAAAAGTTTCTTGAAACTTGTTTTTAAGCATTGATTTTCTAAGATAAAGAATATTTTGAATATAGAGTGTCATGCTCGAAGAGCTTCGACAACTCTTAACAAATTGTCCTTTTAAAATTGAATTCAAATACTAATATTTTGATTTATTTCAGATTAAAAAAAAGATTAATACTTAAACCGTCCTTATAAAAATAAGGATTCCGTTTATATTCTTTTGGTATACAAAAATAGTAAGGTTTTCCCATTTGCTTGCGTGCGCCCTACCAAAATGTCAATTTCTAGTTAGATTTTTCATTTACATTATTTTCTCTTGTTTTTTTTTATTAGTTTGTTATTTTCCCCCTCCCGACATGAAGAGCAATAGTTTTGGACAGATTTGAACTGTATTAGTTTCTTATATTGTACTGCAATACCCTAAAGTCAACTGTACTTGCACAGTTCTGTAGCAGGAGTAGTACCATCTGAAATGCTATTTCCTTTTGGCAAGGTAAAAATTTGCTAGATGTTGATGCTACAACTGGTATGCATGCACGAAAAAAGATATGTTTGTTTTAATGAGAAAAAAAAGCACCAAAATTGTGCTGTTTTTAGTATCTTAAACCTAATTACAATCGAGGTACTGAGGTATTTTTTGCTGCAAAAGTGATCTTGCTGTCACGATGATCCACTGTTGTTCAAATTTGTAGAAAAGAAAAAGAATTATATATATATATATCAGCCCTTCCCGAATGTGAAAGGTCACATAAACAACAACTTGTGAGCTTTTGACTATACGAAGAATAACTAAGCCCCATTCGGTAAGGATTAAAATCATATTTTTGGTAGATTTTGATAGAGCTAATGAAATATGTGGTTGAAAAATTGTGGGACATAAAATGTGTGGTTAAAATTAATTATTAATATTGATTTAAATTAAAATATGTTAAATGAATAAATTTGTTTGTAAAGATGAAAATGCCGGTGCTGATGTGACAGATTTTAATTGACCGTTTTAAATTTTTTTTTTTTTTGGTCCAAAGTTCAATAAAACTTTGTCCATGATATTTTCCCCTGTACCGGTTGCATCTTTCTAACTAAATTAAACCCGCTTGTTTAGAATTTTAGCCACATGAAAAATGAACTTGCAGTACAATAATTCCCTGTACTTGTGCATGAATCATGCTGTTTTCTCCTCCACATATGGTGACGCATCAAAATCATTTTATTCGTATATAAATACACCATAGAATAATATCAAGCATATGATAGCCAAGAAATCGACTATACATACATGTATATAATTAGGTCGAACAAGACTTTCTGGAATAAAAGTATAGCCACACATTGTTTTCTTTGACAAATCTTATTGGTATCCAGATTTCAGGACGAGGAGTCCGTACAAGCAAATCCACTGCTGAGAACATGAAATTCAGGGTTTTATGGCAGATTATATTTTTCTTGGTTTTTGTTGGATATATGTTTATTTGGGTTATGTTGCCCACAAAAACTTACAAAACTTCATGGACCCCTAAGTTGAATGAAAAACTCAATTCCACTTATTTTCGAGAGCAAGGTATAGCTTGTTAATTTCTTCATTTTTTTGGTGACATTGTTGGTTTTTTATCGAAAATTTTCTCATGTAATCACGTAATCTTTTACAGGAACAAATCTTCTTTTATTTAGTTTTCCAGTTATGTTCATTGCTGCAATGGGCTGTGTTTATCTTCATTTTCAGAAGAAATCATCAAACTCGGGAAGGTATGCTCTTAATTTCTAGGTAATTCTCTAAGTTAGGAATTTTTGTTAATCATTTAATCTAAAAGCTTACACTATTCGTCCAACGCACGCCTAAGAGTATCTCCAAGAGACTCTTTATTTTTAAAGAGTATATTCTTTTATTTAGAGAGTATTTATAAATTTAGAGAGTTAAAATTTTGAAGTACTCCAACAAACTCTTTATATTTAACACTTAATTTTACTACTCCCAAAAAATATTTATTATTTTTCTTTATCTTTTATTTTAACTAGTTTTTCTTTAGATTATTTTATTATTATCCTACATTAAAAATTGAAACACATTTGAATGCATTTAATTATAGAGTGTGAGTTTGGCTCTCCAAATTTAGAGTGTGAAACTCATTCTCTAAATTAAAATGTTAATTTAAAGAGTTTTTTGAAGCATGATTTTAAATATTAACTCTTTAAAATAGAAAGCATCTCATGTTTAAAAAGTTTCTTGGAAATGTTCTAGCATGCAGACGGAATTCATTTTCTAATTAAAAATCCATCAAGTGCACAGTTATCGCAAGTGTGTCGACAATAATTAAGTTCTTTTGCAGTTCGAAGGGAAAGAGCCATTGTGTTTCAATGAAACGTCCAGCAATGGTGAGGGCTCCTCTGGGAATTGTGAATGGAGTTGAGCTGGCATTTGCTGTCATGTTCATAGCACTTATGATATGGTCTCTTGCAAATTATTTATATGTCAGTTTTGGCGCCCTCCATATGCACACACCAGGAGAGAAAGTGTATGAACCAACAACTTAACTGTTCAATTTATATATTCTTGTTAAACTAGTGGTGTTGTAAATATTTAATCCTTTATTGGGTGTTTAGTAAATTGAAATGGACTGTACAGGAAAGAATTAAAGGGAAAAAAATGAAGATAAGAACTCTCAAATATCCAGACATTAGATTGGACAACTGACATATTGTATCTCTTGCCTCTCTTCCTTAGTAGTCTCTTACTCGATTTTTGCGTACTGATCATGTTACACGCTGGAGTATTTATCCTAAAAACAGTTTCGTACCAAATGTGTTTTCTTCTTAACTACTTGCTAATATGAGTTTTCCCCTTTGAGCAGCAAATATTCTTGATTTTTCTGATAAATTTTTTTCTGCCAATGAGTTTTGCAGGTGGCAAGCAAAATTTCGCAGTGTATCCCTGAGGCTTGGGTACATTGGAAACACATGCTGGGCATTTCTATTTTTCCCAGTGACACGTGCCTCCTCAATATTGCCTCTTGTTGGGCTCACATCAGAATCTAGCATGAAATATCACATCTGGCTTGGGCATCTTTCAAATGTTCTTTTTGCTGCACATAGCATAGGATTCATCATCTACTGGTGGGCAATGACTAATCAAATGTACCTGGTACATGCACAAGCCTCTCTCTCTCTCTCTCTCTTTCTCTCTCTCTCCAGGATTGAGCAAGGACGGGGAATCCAGAAGGCTCAAAGTTGACTTGGGTCAAGTTTTGATCACCTGGAATTTGGAAAAATAATACTGATTTTCGAGTATAAATGGACTTTTGATCAAAACTGGAAAGCATTCGAGGCCATGGGAGTTCGGCCGAAATCCTTCTTTTAAAGGGTCAAATGGGCACTTTCTTCACTTTCTCGGAAAATTGTGCTTCATCTTGTTGTTTTACTTTAACTGTGGCTTTATATGCGAGATCATCAAATTTGTCTAATGGTTGAGATATGTTAAACTACAATTTTATTCCATCAGTTCGTTGTTAGTGAGTAATACGATAGACTTTAGAGTTTGTCAAATTCTAGGCTGTCTTTTTGAACAAACAGGCTTTGATTTGTGTATTCATATTTCTTCACACTTCCATTGCATCAATCTCTCGCGCACACAAACTTACTGTCCATCTACTAATATTAGAAGTACTTAATAACTGGTAATTGGTGATGCAGATGCTTCAATGGAGCAGTACATATTTATCCAACATAGCTGGAGTAATAGCTTTTGTGGTTTCATTGGGGATGTGGGCAACAAGTTTCGATCGAATCAGGAGAAAGTTTTTTGAAGTTTTCTTCTATGCTCACCATCTCTACATTCTCTATGTATTCTTCTACATATTGCATGTGGGAGTTGCCTATTTCTGCATGATTCTCCCTGGGATATTTCTCTTCCTTATTGATAGATACTTGAGATTCTTACAGTCAAGAAGGAGGGCCAGATTATTCTCAGCGCGCCTTCTGCCTAATGGCTCCATGGAACTCACTTTCTCCAAGAATCCAGGTAAATAAAAGTAGTCTGATGTTCCAAATTTCTTTCCGAAAGTTTAAAGCTTTTGACAAAAGATCATGAATTTAAGTAGTCTCAACTTCACCTGATGATGAAATTTTACTCATGTAAGGCTTTTAGTGTGTAATTAAATTCAACATGCACGAGTTGGCACGTTAAAGACAAATATAACAATTTTGCCAAGCTCTAAATAAGATAGATCAACATGACACTAACATAAAATCCTTTCAACCCTCATTGTCATTTATACTTCGAGGTGTCAAATGTGTTAATCTTGTCTGGGAAGAATTTATAAATGGATAGAAATGAGTGATAGATAAGTAAATAGTACTTGTAAATCCATTAAAATGTGTGGTTGAAAATGAAGATCAACCATTTGGAAATAATTTCTAAATTTTATCAAATGGAATAAAAATCTCCATTAATTGGGCAGAATTTACAAGCTGTTTAATTTGTAATAGATGAAAATGAGTAGCCGATAAGTTGATAGTAATTGTGGACCCATTGAAATATGTGATTGAAAATGAAGTTTGATTATTTGTAAATGATTTATAAATTATGCCAAACGGAGGTTAAATGTGTTTGCACATAATGGACGTGGTTGCAATGTAAATAAATGAATAATGAGTTACACGAGGTAGATCTAAGAGTAGACAAAGGCTCTGAGGTCAACGCAACTTATAATTCTACATGTTAGGTCTTTGACGAGGTGTATGTTCAAGATATATAGAAATACAAATAAATAAGTGTTTTCTGTTATTTAGCGGTTTAAACTTTTAGACAAGATGCATCAACAATACCTTTAAATCTTTTCTAATAAGTACTTGTTTTCCTCTATAGGATTGAGTTACAACCCCACAAGTGTATTGTTTATTCATGTACCAAGCATATGCAAGCTGCAGTGGCACCCATTTACAGTAATTTCCAACAGTAACTTGGAGGCAGATAAGATCAGTATTGCAATAAAAACTGAGGGAAGTTGGACTCAAAAGCTTTATAAACAACTTTCTTCTTCTTTGGATCATCTTCAATTCTCAACTGAAGGACCTTATGAACCTTCTTCATCTCATTTTCTAAGGTATGTATACATAATTTGTTTACAGCTTCATGAAATTATACTTTACTCACTACAAAAAAAAAAAAAAAAAGGATAATTTACGGAAAATGTTTCACCGACTAAAATAATTTGGTCATTGGATATGTTTCCTAAAGTTGAAACGAATAGATTTGTGGATAAAATTTTATAGGGACAAGGAATTATTAAAAATATTCTGACATCTAATAGTAATTAAAGAGAAGTCATGCTTAACCATTCTTCTCGTCTCTAATAATTTACGCTTTTAAATGAGGTAAGATCATGCTGACAAAGTTTAATCTTGCTGCAGTCGGGATTCTTTGGTGATGATTTGCGGAGGAAGTGGCATTACTCCTTTCATTTCCATAATCCGAGAGATCATCTTCAGAAGTACACAACCAAACTTTAAAGCACCAAAAATTCTTCTAGTAACTGCCTTCAAAAACACAGCTGATCTCTCAATGCTAGACCTCTTGCTCCCTATATATGGAGATTCTATAGATATTTCCAAAGTACAATTACAAATAGAAGCCTACATCACAAGAGAAAACGATCAAAAATCCTTTGAAAATGCAAATAAACTCATTCTAGCTAAATTTTTCCAGCCAAATCCATCAGATTCACCGATTTCTTCAGTCCTTGGGAAATACAGTTGGCTATTGCTCGGGGCTGTAATCTCGTCCTCCTTCATCATGTTTTTACTCTTTCTGGGAATCATCACTCGTTACCATATATATCCTGTCGAGAGGAGGGGACAGAATTACCATTACAGTTTTAAGATTTTATGGGATATGTTTCTTGTAATGGCTTGTGTATTTATAGGAACTAGTGTCGTTTTCCTCTTGCAAAAGAGAGAAAATTCTGTGGAAGAAAGGCAGATTCAGAACGTGGAAATGACAAAACCAACCTCATCACCAGCTTCATGGTTATGTGCTACTGAGAGAGAACTTGAAAGCTTGCCTCAGCAGTCCCTAGTGCAATGTACAAAGGTGCACTATGGTGCTAGACCTGATCTAAAGAGTAAGTGCCTTTTTTGTGTTTTGGGAAAAAATAGGTAGTGTTTAGTATGCATAATTAGAAAAAAACTTGCAGCATTTTAAATTTAGTCGCCGAACTTCTTTTCTTTCTAAATTAGTCACCAAACTTTCATTTTTGTTTCAATATAAGCATCCTATTTGCCCAAAAGAAATCCTGATGTGACACTAAGCCCCTGTTCGGTATGGATAAAAATTAGATTTTTAGTAGATTGATAAAAGTTGATAAAATATATGGTTCAAAAGTTGATACAAATTGTGGATTCTATGAAATATGTGGTTAAAAATGATTTTGAAAAAAAAAAATGAGGACTAAAATCTATCGGTATGTTGGTTTTATCGTCCATTTGGACAAAAATGATTTTGTTAAATCAATAGTGTTTTCAAATACACTTTTTGAAAGAAATCGAAGAAAAAGGATTTTAAGGTCACGTTAATGTTGCTGTTATTCAGCAAGCAGAGATGGTCAGATGGACAAAGTGCCGAAGCCAAGGCAGAAATTGAAGTCTCGTGACTAGTATGGAAAAAAAAAAAGTTTGTTGACCTTAGTGAACTTTATATGATTTAACAATTCTTTCAACTCATATTCAGTATCATGTGGTGGAGCATATTTATATTTAACATGTCCATAATGTTTAATTTGGTGAATCATTGAAAGAGACGTATGTCTAGCCTAACACACACTTGATCTTTCTCGTTAAAATCAAAGGAATACTTTTCGACTGCAAAGAACCAGACGTTGGAGTTCTAGTTTGCGGGCCGAAGAGCATGCGCCATGAAGTTGCAAAAATATGTGCATCTGCATTGGCAGAAAACCTGTATTTTGAGTCCATTAGCTTCAATTGGTGATGCTTTTTTATTCCATACAATGTTCTTTCTGTACACCAGTGCTTTTGAGTTTTTTAATTTTGTGACTTGTGATGCTTGTAATATTGAAACATGCTCTGTACATTTCTTTTTTTATTACCACCTATTATTATCAGAGGAGACTGGCTTGTGTCTGTAAAGCATTGTTATTTAGTGTAAATTCTAATGCTTGTACATTTGTTGAAGGGACAGAGCTAGAGTCGAATTTTACGCTAGGATGAAATTTAGAAAAAGTAAATACCTCATCGCCAAGGATTTAACAAAAAACAAAAAAGATTAGCTTATTGAACTTGTGCTCGACTATGTTACTGGGTAATTCGTAAGTCAATCTATATATGTTTTCTCAGCAACATTGGTCAATTTTGAGTTTTATCACTCAACAAGAAATTCATCTTCCATTTTGTTACAAATTGTCGTCTTTACAAGTTTTGCTGTCAAAAATGCTAGCTCAATAGTTGCTATAGAAACGAGCAATATTAACACAAGATAAATCAGTCTAGTCATTATAATTTAATTTTTCTCACCTTTTCCTTACAATCAAGACTGAATATAGCCCAACAATACGTATATTAAAGATACCGACCTAATCCCACATTGGACTATGTCACAGCGAACGGGCCGGATCTAATCTTATTAAATACGATACTAAACTCCATGGACTGATATATTATTGTGAAATTGATAGATCAAAGTAATGCTCAATTGCGACTTGCTCACGTCGTCGACAAGACTGACCATTCTCTATAAACACAATCTAAGGGTGTGTTTGAGTCACATTATTTTGGAATAATGTATTTTGAAATAGTAAATTGATGAAAAATGTGAGGTTGAAAAAGAAAGAAAAATTATTGATGTGATGAAAAATATTATTTTATTGAAAAATGTGTGATTGAAAATGAATAAAAGAATGTAAATAAAATTTTTAATGTGGCTCAAACATGAGTTAAATATGGTATTTCAACATTATGCGGAGAGCAAAAAGTCATCAGTTTCTCATGCAAACTACTCAAAATTTTTGAAGAGCCTTTACCTTAGAAGAGGCTAACTAATATCACTCGAGATGTCTTGAGATTTATGTTAAAAGGGTTTGTCAAAGAATGTTAGCGATTTCTGTAAATCCTATCCTTCAAAAGCAAGATCAAGATAAATTTAAATCTTGTAACGACTGTGTAAACATCAGGAGCTTCACTACAAGATTTTGTATTTTCACAATTTTTCACGTAGATTCTCAAGAACCCAGTAAATTGAGGATAAAGAATGCGCCAAAAAAAATAATGTGGGCACACAAGTGTACTAATAAGAAAAGATTGGAGATTTATAGTACAATTTAAAAGTGGTTAAAAGGTTACTTACAAAGGTAATGGTATAAAAATCAAAGTAACACTTTTGACTGCAAATAACCAGACTTTGAAATTCTAGTTTGCGGCCTAAAACGCATGCTCCATGAAGTTGCAAAAATGTGTCAATTTAAATGTTCGTACAATTGTCGAAAATATAAATATAGCATTTCCACAAGCATTATTTTTTACCCCAACTTTAACTGCAAAATAAATCTAATTTCCACTGAATTCAAGGTCAACAATATAAATTATTTTGTCACTTCGTCACAAATCTATTTCGAGATTTAACATGTTAGCAAACATATTTTTCTTCCATCTTACAGGCCGTAACGGATATAGAGATGCCAAAGATTGCATCCGACTGAGGCAAACAAAAAGAACATTGCCCGAGCACAACATTTAAAGGAGCCTCCTCAAAAAGAAAACGGAGCAATGCAACAATTGGAAAATTTAAATTTAAAAAACTAAATTTGCTAGAAAAGACGAAAGAAAAAACTTCAACTGGTATAGAATTTCTATCTATCAACCACCAGGCACAAGACATGAAGGCAAGCCAAGCCAAGCCAAGCCATGGTCATTCTTCTCTCGAGCAATACTCGACATAATCTATCTACCAAGGGAAGGGAAGCAACTTATCCTATCATATCAGTCATATATTAAAGGATCTCTTACCATCCCTAGCACTCCGGGGTACATCCCTTTGATCAGTACGTTGAACATCATTTTCCTTGTTGGAGTTGTTGTTTGCATCAAAATTATTGGACACATCATGCGGAAACCGCCTAACTGAACCATCATCATTGGATAGCCTCGCTCGATGTATCCTATCTTCATAACCAGCCTCAAACTTGCATCCCCTACCACCATTGGCCATGAAAGAAAATCTTCCAGGACGTGTTGTGGGTCTACAAGAATCGTCCGACTTCATTCGTCCAGAAGAACCAACAGTATCAAACCTTTCATTCCTCCTGAACATTCTGACTGGGGATCGCCTGTGCCTTAGACAGTTGTCCATAAAATTTCTCTCACCAACCCATCGGCAATTGCGCTGTGGTGAGAAGTAGCTTCTTGGTGGGGACATGTAGCCTTCTCCATTATCAGAGGCAAAACTGGGTTTTGAATAGGGCAGCCTCATTCTTTCTGTTCTAGTGTTGGACCTGAAATCTGGAGATCTGCTGTGGCATCTTGTACCCATGTTTCTTTCCTTGTGCAAGTTCCATGGACGGGGAGATCGTGATCTAGATCTTGAACAAGATTTCCTACGGGTTAACGATATATGAGAACCTCTACCGGGATTTTGAGAAAAGCTATTGTCCCTCCTTGATAAATAATGAGGCAATCGAGGAGCATCATCAGGAACAGGCTCATGCAAATCCTCCCTAATCTCTCTACCAACACGTCTTGAATAATTTCCAGAATTGACCCCACTTCTATTATTGCCAGTGCCTCGGGCTAGAGGTACTCTCCTATGAATGCCAAAACAATCATCCCTGTCAACTGGTGATCTCCTCCGAAAGGAGGGCCTATACGAACCTCTCGAAGAATAATTTCCAGATCGCCTCAGTTCATGGGAGTCAAATCCACCAAACTTGTTTGTTGAGTCATTAATTGCAGTTCTTGGCCTTGTATGACTGTGGCCCTCCAGCCCATGATATCTAGAAGAATAATGGTTTCTTGATCCCCAGTATGTCCACAGACTATCGCATCCATCTCTTTCACGTACATGACTAGCTGGCCTATACCTAACAGGATATTTTTCAGGACTGATGTTTCTTTCAGACCGAGAATATGGACTGCCAAGACGACGCGATCTAAAATATAGGAGAAGATGAACATTTGTCAGTTAGATCAATATTGAAACAAAAACCAGAAAGAAAAAAGACAAGGAAATCAACCCCCTCCCTAGAGAGAACGGTGAAAAGAGCCCAAAAGGGTGGTGGGGGAAATAATTGGGCAGGGGAAACAAAACAAGAAGATGACCAATCAAAAGAAAACATCTTCGAATGTCACCTGCATTGCTGCATAAAAACATCCTTTCCATCAGTTGTAACCAAAGATGAAGGTCCTTCAATACGAGACTGCAGCTTCCCCCGAGAGGTCTTTGACCCAAATTCGTCCATGCACAACCCTTTACCATCAACTGCATCTGTTCGATCTACCGCGCATCTTCTCTCACTATCATCATATTCCTCGGCAACCATATCTATGGACTGATCAATGGTGGTACCAGATCCCGCATTCGATTCTATCTTTCCACCCATCACCTTCTCTGTGTCGTTATTGGTGAAATGTCTCAAGTAATGTTTCGCCGACCCACCCTTGTTCAAATCGGTTTCTGAATATCCCTTCATCGATAGAAATTTCTTTTTTGCCCCTTGGGAAACCTCAGACCCACCATCAACTATATCCGACCCCGGGTAATCTGCAGCATCAGAACCATTGCCATTTCTACCATCTGAGTCATAGTCAACACACTCATTCTCACCATATTCAACTTCATTGTCTTCCCACGAATACAAAACTGACCCCCTCAATTCTCCATCCTCATATGGAGAATCATAGCCTGCCTGAAATTTAGTAACCTCATCCCCATCAACCATTTGCCCATGATTATCCTGAGAAACATTGGAATCATGAGAGTCGTCTAGAATGCCAATCTTCGCATCAAGAGCAATGGGATCAACATTTTCTCCACCACTATCACTGTTACACAAGTCTTGCAAAATAGGTCTCCTTTTTCCTTCAATAGAAACATGATCGTCTTCTTGCTTGGCAACAATTTCCTCGGGTTTGAAGTGCTCCTGAGAATCAGATATTATGGAACCTGCAACAGAAACTCTATCATCTCGACCCTTCCCTTCAGCAATTGCAACAGACTGACCATCAGGAATAAAGGTCCTCGAGGCATGGAAGTTTCTGGAGTTAGATGACGGATGAGAAAAATCTACATCCGTCGAATTACTTCCAGAATTGTCAATATCTGGTCTTTTACATGTAATGGAGCTCATTGTCTCCTTTAAAGAAATCCTTATATCAGGCAGTTCAGATGTCTTCCGAGAATCTTCAGT
The DNA here is from genome assembly GCA_903798255.1 of Fraxinus quadrangulata. Lineage (NCBI taxonomy): Eukaryota > Viridiplantae > Streptophyta > Magnoliopsida > Lamiales > Oleaceae > Fraxinus > Fraxinus quadrangulata. The sequence continues at coordinate 16,465 of CAIGRB010113422.1, forward strand.
GTCAACAGATGTAGATAATTCTAAGACTGGTACCTCATTTGAAGTCAAGTTTTGAATCCCAGCCTGAATTGTTTCAGAGGATGTAGTTTTGTCAAATTCTATCATAGTGCCGAAACAATATTCACCCTGCAAGATAGCGACACAGCCAGAAGTTCCGTTCATTTTTTCCTTTGGTTCAGAAAAGCTTGAGTAGCAAGGTAACTCGGTGAGAGCAGACTTATCGGGAACTGCATCTTTGTCAACAATTTTAATAGATGTATTTACATCAGAATTTCGGTTGTTAACTTGAGCGGAATTGCTCTTATGAGAATCTATCCGAGTAGATTCACAAGAAGTTCCCATATCAGCATAAGAATTTACTGGTTCCAGCAAGCATCTCTCGGGTTTTGGAAAACATTTTTTCTCAAAGCAAGTTTTATCAGAATCTGAAAGTTCTTCTAATTTATATACTTCTTTTTTCATATTGGAAAACTCAACTCTTGGGCCTTTTACATCACAATCTTTATGATCACCACAACATTCTCCATCAAGCTTCCCCCTGAGAATACCATCATCATCAATATCTTTCGAGGTATTTCCTATGTCTGAAACATCATATGGTTCGTCCCAAGCGTCCATTACAGTGTTTAGATCCCAATGCAGCCTATCCACTTTCGAAGAAACAGATCTCTGCACTACTCCATCTTTCACACTTTCAAGCATAATTTGAGAAGGAGCAGATTTATCTGGAACAACTGTGCACTGGAAACTATCTGCATGAACTGACTCTTTACTGAGAAAAGTTCCAGCCTCTGTACATTTTAACCCTACTTGCAATTCAGTGGGACAAGTAGATGCAACAGAACATTCTGGGATTGAAGAATCTTCTTCGATAAGATCCTCCTTATTAGCATTAACAACATCATCATCCATGCTGTTAATACAGGCGGCCGCTGCTAGAAGTGCAATTCCGGAGAAGTCCTCTGACCTATATAATACTGCCTCTGCTCCGTCTGGAAAAATTCCATGATCAACCCCCTTGCCAACCTTAACCGTAGCTGATCTGTCAAAATCCCTTGATAGCTGGTTGGAGTATGAATTCAAGGACACGTAGCCAGAGGAATTATTTTGATCTGAAAGTTGCTCAAAATTTTCAGAGATTGGAGAAGAAGTACGAGTCTGAGGAGATGAAGAATCCTGACTGCGAATAGAAAGGACCCGAGGATTTGGTGATGGAGATCGAAGCAAATTTCTCCTTTTCTTGATTGGTACATGCTCCACTTTACTAGAGGATCTTTGTCCAAGTCCAGCTTCACCGAACTGCAGAATTACAATTGAGTGTGAAAGTGAAAATGAGATTAAATACTCGGTGACAAATGCTATCAACTGAAACTATACCTTGTCAGAATCAGAACCAGAAAAATTGCCCACCCTTTTTGGAGCCGTATTGCCAACTTTTGCAACACCTTTCAATCTTCTAACTACTGGCTTCTTGGAGCGCCTTCCTTTGGTCACAGGCTTCCAATTGAACTCTGGATTGATGGAATTCATAACTTCAGGACCCACAGTTTCAAGCATGCTTTCAGATACAGGCTCTATCCCATCAACTAAGAATCTGCCACCACAGGTCTTGCAGGATGCCTCTGCAAGCTGGTTCCTTTTGCTATTTAACCCCAGTATACAACCAACACTCCTCGAGCAAGTACACAAGCGAGTCTTCAAGAAATGAATGCAACACAGAGTCAGAAAAAATAAGCGACAGTTTATAACTAAGATTTTCTCACACAGCAAAATGCCTAATAACTTAACATACCCAAATGACCACAAGGCACTAAAGAACATATCCTGGTCTGTGTTTCCTTATGTTATGTCTTAACGATACTAATGATGTTGATGCCAATCCATGTATGCTTATTAAAGATGGTAGCAAATTAATGGACATTCCACTAAATGTTAATTGGTTGTACATATTACATAGCTCAATGTCTAGTTAAATGAAGAGTTTTCAATTAAGTACGAGAAATCAACAACCTCCAGTGTCGATCTGCGAGTAGTTAATACACGTAGAAAGATGGTATCCAAGTTTTCAAGTGGCACACAGGACCATTAGTATTAATCCTTGATATTTGTTCATCATCAAATCTATTGAAAGAACTCCCCAGTTCATGAGCAACCTGTATTTGTCTAATCAGATCATAATAATATGCAATCCCAATTTATGCAATGTACCATGCCACCACTAGCCCTAGGAAAACTGTATGATCCAAAATTGCATCATTGCATGCATACCATAGAGCAAAGGCTCGGTGTATTCAAGATCTAAAACAAAATGTTTTGAAAAACTCACCATAAGTTGAAAGGCAACATTGATAAGTCAATAGTAGAAAACTTCTCGACTTGCGCCAAAACTCTTCACAACGTCAAAGTACAAGACACCTGTAAAAGCGTAGAACCTATGAAAAACAAATTCAACAAGAATAAAACACAACAGCAAATCAAGTTTCATAATTATCTTCAAGTTACAGTTGACGCTGCAAGTGCTAGCACATGCCTCCACAGGCAATTACCTTGAGGCAGATAGCGCTAAGGAGATTGACCATCAAAACTTGAGAGCAAATACAGATTGACTTTTTGGATACTGATTCAGACTCGAGGCTTCTTTCACTCAATTGAATAATGACAAAGTAATACTCAACAAAGAGTGACGAATATTTTATATTTACTGTTTCCATTAAGGATGGAATAAATAGATACTTGTCAAATGGATCATTTTTATTCATATAATGATGAGTGATTGCTGCACAAACAGTGTAATCATCCTTTGCTTCATATAATACCAAGAAGAGCAAAAAGACCCCGAGAAAGATCAGAACAGGTCACTTCAAACTTAGGCCAACGGATGGCAGACATTAATTCCAAACATCAGATAGAACTTCGAGTGACGAAAAGGAAGGTGGAATGATGTCCGCCATAATTGATTATACCATCCCATAGGGTGGTTAGAGCAAAAGGGATAAACTAATCGGGCAAATTAACTAAAGTCTCCATTCTCCAAATATAGCCAATGTCTTACCGTTGCTTAACATAGGTAAGAAGAAGAAGAAATGAGCAATCAAATTCAAGAATCAAACAGACATGATCTACACAAATAATTAGATAGCATGTAATTTCGCTTGCTGGAAAACCTCCTCAGCCATCTGAACTCCTAATTTATTTTTTTCCCAGATCCCTTCTCATGAATCCTTCTCCCGGAGCATCCAAGGACGCAGCCCCAAAAAAGGAATCTTTCTTGTGACAATTATTTCACTGTTTAAAATTAAATGGTTGTGTAGAACAACCAGATCTCGATATGCCGCAGATTTCAGTGAGATTGAATATATTTTCCTCCAGTAAAATAAGCAGCAGCCATCAATTTATTCCCCATAGAAACGGCAGAAAACGCAAAATTCAAATCGTAGTAGTCAAATAATCCATCTAAATACCAAATCAAACTCTAATCAACCCTTGCCCGAGAAACTTCCTCCTTGGTTCGGATCTTGAATACACATCAGCAATTCCAATCCTGGGAACCAAGAAACCCTAGGCCTGTCTTCTTAAACCACAGATCTGAACAAAAATCCGTCGGCCAATAAAATGAACACACGGGGAGATTTTCCTCTCTGACAACTGACGATGTCAACACAAAAACAACCAACATACAAGAAATACGCGTGGATTTATCAAAAAACTAAGCGTTTCATATACCTGTCAATTGTACAAATAAAAAGTATTCTCCTCGCAATGGCACAAGTCGCCTCCAGTCCTCCGATGTTCAATCCAGCAAAAAATTCTGGTACAAAAATCTAAGAAATCGGTCCGTCCTCAGTACAAACACTTATCTCTTTCTTCTTTGATTATTATTTATTATATAATCCCCAGCGAACAAGGACGAGCAAAAGAATAATTCACCGAGCCGCGCCGCCGATGCTAAAATTAGATCGACGATCGATCGATCGAACGGTGAATAATGACTGTTAGAACAAATCTTCAATTCATCAAAAAACCAAATCTTCGCTTTTGATTGTTCTGGAAATTTTCCCTTCGTTCTTCCTCAGAATCTCTTTGGGGTTTGGCTGAGAGAAGGATGAGAGATCAGGAGAAGGGATTTCGCCACGTATTTATGCTTGATCTTGTGACGGAAATACCCGCATAACTTTTACTTGTTACAATAATACCCCTCGATGCCCTAACCCTACTCGGAAACGACTTCGTTTTTGTAGGTAATTACGGTCAACACTCTGTCTCTCTCTGATTAGCGGCTCGCGATGACTTTTTGCCTCAATTTAACGATAAGTTTTAATTGTTAGCTTTTAATTTATAAAAAATGTTTCGATTAAATGATGCTTTGTGGTTGTTAGCTTACAATTTGATGTTAATTAAAACGATTTTTTATATGGTTATAAACTTAAAACTGCATTATAACTAATAAAAAAAATGCAATTGATAATGATTGGATGATTTAAAATTTTAGTAGGTATTATAGGTAATCTCCACTTAAATTGTATGATTGAATGATTTAATTAACGGGAAGATCTTCGACAGTAAGAAAGTGAATGATTTAAGGGAAATGCTATTTGTACAGCGTGGTGGAAGAGATCTTCGTCGATAAGAAAGTGAATGGTTTAAAGGAATCTTAGTGTACAACCCTCTCACAAGACGGGGGTGTCAACTTCGATGTACAAATAGCATAGTTTATGATTTAATTATGTTAGCGATTGACATGTTTTCAAGATGTACAGAAGTGAAGTTATATTCGTAAAAATATTTTACTGAATTTTTGGAAATTAATGGAAGACAAGTAACTTTGAGAAATGAATTCTCTTGCAAAATTAAAGAAATTGGAAGAACTATTTTAAAACTCAAAATTGGAGATGTACTTACTTCAGAGAAAATAAGATACATTTCTAACTTAAAGATAAACTTAACCTCTTTAGGTACCATTGATGATGAATGATATGAGACCTTCATCAATAAAGAAATTCAAAGGAATTTTGAAAAAATTATTCAAGTCCATAAAACTAATGAGATTTATATTATAAAATCTTCATCCTTGGTGGAAAACCCACTAGCTGAAACAATCTAACAACATGATAAATCTGAAATATGGCACAAAATACTTGAACATATAAGTGATAAGAATATGTACATTTTAAAGAAACAATGTTTGTTGGGTGAAAGGATTGAAAAATTGTCTTTTGTGAACACTGTATTTATGGAAAGCAAAAGAAATTACATTTTGTTGATACATTCATAAATCCAAAGAAATACTTGATTATCTTTGTGTTGGTTTTTGGGGACTAGCCTTTGTGTGTACTTATTCTGATTTTTGGTATTTTATTCTCATAGTTGATGACTTTTTAAAGAAAAGTTGGGTTATCCTTTTGAAAAATAAACCTGACATCTACCAAAATTTTAAGGAATGAAAAACTCTTATTGAAAATCAAGTAAATAAAAATGTTACTTGACTTGGCGGGAAGTGCTGTCTATAATAAGTACATGCCCGGTTGTCGGGTTTCGGGTCACTGAAGAAAAAGAGTGAACTGCCCCGGATAGCGAACCAACGGCTTATGAGCTCACGCTTTGAGAGTGGCTCTAGAAATAAGTTCATGCCCGGTAGTCTGGTTTCGGGTCACTGAAGACAAAGTGTGAACTGCCCCGGATAGAGAACCAACGGCTTATGAGCTCACGCTTTGAGAGTGGCTCTAGCCTACTTAAGCTCAACTTTATTCAGTTCAATACATTGTGCGCACGGTTCTTGTTATTGGACTTTGCTTTTGGGTTCTAAAGTTTTTATAATTGACAATGACCTTGAATTTTGAAAAGAAGAGTTTGATGATTTTTGTAAAGAAAATGGTAACCTTATATATAGGACTATCACATATACTCCACAACAGAATGGACTAGCTGAAATAATGAATAAGACCTTGTTAGAAGAAGAGAGATGCAAGCTTATCAGCTCTCATCTCCCAAAATTATTTTAGGGAGAAGTTGTAAAAACTGCATCTTATTTGATACACAAATGTCCCACTAAATATCTGAATTATGACAATCCAAATCATATTTGAAACGATCATCCTATTGATTATTCCAAACTAAAAGTTTTTAGATGTGTTGCATATCCATATCAGAATGAAGGCAAACTTGAACCTATGTCCATTAAAGGAATTTTCTTAGAATATTGAGAAGGTATAAAAGGATACAAAATTTGGGCTAAGGGGTCAAGGTGGGTACAGAGTCATCATTAATAGAAACATGGTCTTTAATGAAATTGGCATGCCGTGTACAAAGGAAAAGGATATACTGCCTCTGAAAATAGTTCGAACAAAAATTATATGGAATCTAATATCTTTTCTACAGATTTAAATCTTGAAAATGAGAACCAGATTAAGGTGGAGCAAGTTTAGGAACATAATAATGAATCTGAACCTGAACTATATGAAAATATCATCTAACTAGGGATAGAGTGAGAAAAGAAATTAGACCACCTTCCAAATTTGATGAATCAAAATTTGTCACTGCACTTAGTGTGAAAAAAATTTCTGAACAATGAGTCGACTCTTATGAAGAGGCCATTGCGGGAAAAGATGCAAACCTTTGGCTTGCAGCCATGAAAGATGAAATATTTTTATTGGACAAAAACAAGACATTGTCCTTAGTTAATAAACTAAAATGGTAAAAGGTTATTGACTGTAAATTGATTTACATAATAAAAGAAGGTGAAACAAAAGATGAAAATGTAAGATTCAAGGCCTAGTTAGTTGCTAAGGGTTTTACCTAAAGGAAGGGAATTGACTATAATGAAATATTTTGCCATACAGTCAAATATACCTCTATGAGAGTTCTACTATCTCTTGTGTCACAATTTGAATTTGAATTGGAAAAATTAGATGTAAAAACTGTTTTCTTAAATAGAAACTTAGATTAAAAGATTTATATGACTCAACCAAATTAAGTTTGAACAAAAAGGAAAAGGAAAATGTGTCTTTTACAAAAATCTCTGTATGACCTGAAACAAACTCTCGGGCAGTGAAATATCAGATTCGATACTTTTTTAAAGAGACTTGATTTCAACATAAGTGAGTATGATCCATATTTCTATTTTGAAATGAAAGACTTAGAGCCTGCTAGAAGGATTTTAGATATGGAGATTAGAAGAGATAGAATAAAAATAAATTGTTTCTAACTCAACAATCCTATATTTCTAACATTTTAGAAATATTTTCTATGAATGAGGCTAAGGAGTTCAGTCTTTCCTTAGCTAATCACTTTAAATTGTATGTTGATCAATGCCCTAAATCTGAAGAATAAAAGAAAAAGTTGAATAAAGTTCCTTATGCAAATGTTGTTTATTCGGTAATGTATATTATGGTATGTACCAGACTTGATCTTGCTTTTTCTATAAGTGTTCTCAGGAGGCTTATGAGCAATCCTAGTGAATGTCATTGGATAGCCATGAAATGTTTATTAAGGTATCTAAAAGGAACTATTAACTTGTGGTTAACAAAAGTAAAACTGGAATCAAACTAAAAGGCTTTGTTCATTCAGATTTTGTTGGCAATAGTAATAATAGAAAATCCACATTTGTATATATTTTACTTTAAGTAACACCTGCATAAGCAGGACATCTCAACTGCAAAAGATTGTAGCTCTGCCATCAATAGAAGCTGAATACATTACAACCATAGATGTTGTAAAAGAAGGTATTTGGTTGAAATGTTTCTTAGATGAAATTGGATTTTCTAACAATAGTGCAATTTTGTATTCTGGCGGTCAATCTGCAATACATTTAAGTAGGAATCTTGTTTTTATGATAAAACTAAACATATAGATGATACATTTTACTTTATAAGAGATCTTTTAGAAAATGTATCTACTAAATGTAATCCTGCAATATGGGTACAGAGATACTTCATTCACATAAATTTAGGGATTGTTTGAATCTTCTAAATGCTATTACTGATTAATTTTATTTTTTTATTTTGCAGGTGCTTAGAGTAAATGAAACAAAATGAGGTGTTAAACTCTAAGCCTATTATGAAACACCAAAGATGTAAAACAAGGTGGAGATGGTTGGATTTGCTTAACACTTTGCTGAACCCAAATTTATAGTCCAATGAAGGATCCACTTAAAATATTGGCAGCCCAAATACAATTGAAGCCCAAACTCAGTTGTCTCCCACATATGTGCATTCTTGCATTTCTGAAATGCAAATTTAAGTTCGTTTTAGATCAATGGTTGAGATGATGCCACACGGTTGATTGGTGGTCTTTGGATGAAACTTAATTGTTGAATCCATATATTCTAGATACTTTGATTTGCTTGGCTATTCAGATCATTTTTCCAGGCCTTTCTCTTTGCTCTCATTTTTCATCTCTCTGAAAAACTTTCTAGGTTTCGTCTATAATACTTTATTTTCTTAGATTTCCTTGGTAATATCTGTTATGGAGTGTTTGCAATGGTTACTAGTCTGTTATTTGGTGAGTAATAACAACTGGTTACTTGGTGTAATCGTTTTGATAGAGGTTTTGAGAGAAAATAGTGGTTTGAGGGAAAAATCTATTGAATCTCTAAGTTTCACGGGGTGCCTTTCTTCTTAACACAGAAATGGATACCGTGCGACAGTAGTCTGCACCGCTAGACGACCTTCCTCATTCTCTCGATCGTTTCGGGATG
>CAIGRB010113453.1:0-10860 GCA_903798255.1 Fraxinus quadrangulata
AGTTTACCTGTTCAACGACATCCTCGTGATTTCACCAAACAATGCGCGCATGGTTCGAGGACTCAATTCTATAATTGGCCCATAGCGACTTTGACTTTGTCCTTCTGATTGTGGAGTACTTTGCTGCTCCTCGTATCGTTAAACCGCGGACTGGACTAATCGTTGGCTTGCTGGCTCCTTATCAGAGTTTTTCTAAGGCATATTGCTTCACCGTTCGTTTCTTCAAACACCAATGATTCAACTGGACGTGCCAAATTGTTTCGCTTAGAAATCGCTAACAATTAAAAGAATGTTCAGATGATTGTGTAAGGAACGAACCTCTCGAGACAAAGTCCCAACGAGGGGTGCTTTATTTATGAAGAGTGCGATTTACAAGAAACGAAACGCCTCCAAGGGACACAAGCACACGAGTAAATTATAAGTTTAACGAGAAGAAAAATAAAGGAATGAAATTACGTAATTCTCTATTCAATAGTTGTTTGATCGGATATTTTCTTCAATGCTCTCTTTTATACATCATTCGACAGTTGTTGTAAAACCGTTTGAAACTACTCGCCCTACAACTACCCACCTTTTTCCACTATGGATGACTTGTTAAAGAAACTGTTTATAACCATCGCCACTTCTCCCATTATTTAACTGCTTGTAACCGAAATTCATGGATAGTGGGAAGAACCGTTTCAATAAATCGTCTGTCGTTTTAAATAACAATAAGACATTATCCTCGCACAGATCTTGAGCGTTTCGCTGGTTTGAGCGACGAGGGTTCTCCGTTACTTTGATGTCTTCCTGGCTTAAGCGACAACGGGTCTCCACTACTTGGGCGTATGTCAAGCTTGAGCGATGATGTGTTTCTATTATATAACTCCATCTTGGGCTTCCACTTGATCTTGTTTGGATCCATCATTTGAATTCTCTAGTTGGGCTTTACTCTTTGGGGCATTTAATTGGACTTTATTATTTTTGTATGTCAACAATATCATTCATTGAGATTTTGATTTTATATTTTATGAAGTGAGAACCATTTTTTAACTTAATTTGTTGAGATGTCACAACCTTTGAAAATTAAAATTGAAATTTTAATCGTAAGAATATATAAATGGGACAACTAGATAGTATCAATATTGAATGCCTTAATGCATGTTTGGTGAAAAAAAATATTAAGTTTACTTAAAAGATAACAAGTAGGTTTCAAAATAGATATTATTTAGTTGATTTTTGACAAAATTTTAAAAGTGATTCGCAAACCAATTAGGGCAATCCAGTGATAATCTTACTTCTGATTCTACTATTTGTGCATGTATTTGCTACATGCAAAATATCAAATGCTACGGTATTGTCCGTCTACCCCAATTCATGTAGGAGCAAATCACTTGGTTATGAATAACATTATCGAACTTGCTTCCAAAAAAGGGTAACGTTTTTTTTTTTTTAATTGCACATAAGAGAGAAAAAAGTAATCTGTGTAAACGTATTTAAATGCTCCCCCATTCTCATAAAGATAGACTCGCTTTTCTTTTTCGTATGTCCCAAATTATAAGTCGATTTCTTTATTAAGAGTACAATTATTTTTTTAGTTTTCTAATAAACTTCTATTTAATGTATCTTGTTATTAACAAATATAAATTAGTTATATTTTAATCATTATTTAATGGAAGAATATATTAGGAAAAATGTATTAAAATTTTATATTTTTAATTATATTAGTTATATTTTGTGTGAAAAGAAAAATAAGTTCATCTTTATTGACATAGGGAGTATAATTTTTTAAAAAGTAGATTTGGGGGACTTACAAGCTTCAGCAAACATGTACATGGCCTTGAAAAGGACAAAAACTAATTAACATTTTTGTGATTACTATGATTATGATTGGTCGGACATAATAAATGTGATGAATTATTTAAAATGTAGAAGGGTCCATTATAGTACTAAGAAAATATTGAAAAAACGTGCGTTGAACATGCTTATGTCTATAAGGTTAGTTACACGGTCTAATCGTATTTCAAAACTGTAATATTATTGTAATTTCTTATACTTGTTTCATGTTAATTCTATGAACTTTGTTGACGTGCCGAACTCTGGTTAACGTGCCAAGGTAATAGATCGGTAAGATCGAATTAATGTTCTTAATGAGCTTGTGATAATGTGAGCTCGGTAATGTGAGGTCGGCTCGGATAAATTAGCGTATTGAGGAAGATTTGTAATCCCCCAAGAAAAGGAATGTATTCTAAAAATTGAAAATCACTGACATAATCAATATGTTGGCCAATCAGAAACGTCCAGAGGGAACAATCTGACATCAGCGTTTACATAAGCCCTGACTAAATATTCCGGCTTCTTTGCCAAGATTAGCATCATTAATTGTTAGGGCTCATTTAAGATTTAATTTTTTATTAAACTGTTAAGCTGAGCTCGGTAGACAATCGAATTATCCCAGTATATGTACTTCCTTAGCTCGAAATTATGGCTGACAAGGCAGGAAATTAATGAAACATGTACTTTCTCTCATATAAAAGAGAGAATAGTGGTATTAAAAAAAAATAAACTTTTTTTTTCATTCAAGTAATGTTCTTACGTATCATATTTCAAATATCTCCTTAAAAATAGGCAAGATAAGCACCTTTACAACTACATTATCAACTCTTGTATAACTAGTAATAAGAAGTACCTATTATCGTAAAAGTTGACTCGAGAATTGATCTTGCAATTTTTGGCGTCAACAAGGTTAAAAATACTAAAGAAGTTATAAATTAGAGGTCATTGAGCGAGTTCAGCCATTATAAATAAGTGAAATTCGAATTATATTTACAGTTTTTATACAATGATGAGTCTATTAACACTAATAAACTATTTCCAAAAATTATAGGAATTTTGATAAAATATTTCTATCTATGAATTGTCCTAAAAAGGAAAGGCAGAGGGTCTATTCTTCTTGAAAATGATGGGTTTCAAGTTTCAACCATCTCTAGCGATGGCTCCTCGAGTTCATACCACTCAGCAACTTCAAAAGTCATAAACTTAAATCATTAATTTGAATTATCCTTCAAAGTTTGAGAGAGAGTACGTGTCATATGTTGGTTATTAACGATCTTTTGAAATGTCGAGTCGAAATATAACTTTTCAAATTAAATTTTAAATTAGTAAATGCTGTCAAATGAGTGACGATGCCATGTGCAAAATAGAGGAGACTTGTAAAATGGCAAAAGCAATAGAGTTTTTGTCCATTTTCATTAATCTACGAATTGTTTTGAACATTTGATACATAAGGTGACAGATTTACCCCTTGGAAGTTTGCAAACAGTATGGAGGGAACGGAATTGTGGCCCGAGTTTCGTTCTAGACCGTTCATCATTTATGTATTCGTATGAATCTGATGAACGAGCCAAAACGGGCATAGATGTAGACTTTCGAATATATAAATTGTTGTAATCGTCCTACACATTATATTTTATGTTAAAATTATGATTTCTATAGACTGCGAGTTCAACCTACAAGAAATAAAATTTCTTAACTAGAATGTTGTACTCGATATATGATTAATGACTGTCTCAATCTTAGTTTAGTCTTGCAAGAATAGTGAGTTTGAATTTCTTAATGAGATATGTAGAACGATCGAATGGTAGGAACCTAAAAATCAAAGTTGGAGGAGGGGTGAATGTCATCCGAGGAATGTTATTTATCACTTAAATTAGTGCCTATTATAAATGATAATAAATAACAGTACTCATTACACTTCAATATTCAAGCCCGTTCACATTCTAAAAATGTAATTTTTTGACAAGTTAACGAACTCACATACATGTGGACACACTCGGCCACAAAACTTCATGCACTCCACAATGTCTTTGAGCTTGAGCTCTATCCATTACTCATTTATAATCTAGAGAAAAGTTTAATTGTGTGAAGTAAATAATCATGAAATTTATAATATTCTATTTCTTAAGAATGAACGAAAACGTTATTAATCACCAAAAGCCAACCATTTATTATATCACATGCTTATGATCCAATGTCTTTAGAAATTCCTTGGAGGGACATAAGGACACCTAAAATACAACAATATTTCAATCAATTGAATAAAGATGATTTTGATGTGCATCAATTGTTGCATCATCTTGTACTAAATCATGTCAATATTCAATTTACAATTGTGATATTGAAGTCCTAAACCTTTGATCATCTTGTGTGTTTTATTAAATATTTTGAATTTTGGTTTAAATGGTCAAAACCTTTACATTTTTGGAAAAGTTAGTCCTTTGGACGGATTTCATCCAAAAAGACCGCTAATTCTGCATGTGAAATGCACTTTCGTTTAACGATAAATTGTACTTGTAGTCCCAACTTTGGACGGAATCTATTCAAAAGAACCAATTGTGTCAAGAATATAAAGATTTGGGATTCTTTGAACTAAGTTTAGAGATTTGGATGAAAATGCAAAATGGCAAAGGTTTGTGACCATTTACGTCAATTTTCCTTTATACTTTGGTCCCATAAATTTAACTGTGTGTCGGCATTTTAATTGACAAACTTTGAATTCTTTGGTCTAAAAACTTCTTCCAACCACTCGACGACATATGGAAGAACCAAAGGATATTTTGAGCTGAAAAATGAATTAGGGAAATACTTCTGAATGCCCACGGATAAGTGTTTTTTTTTTTTTCAATAAATGGTCACTTATTATTGAAATTAGCAAAATTACACTTTTCAACGAATTTACCAAAATAATATCCTTGAAGTTACATTTTTTTTTTCATATTTTGAGGTAAATTTTGAAAGTGTTAAAAGAGAAAATTCATTTTCGTGAAACAGTTAATTTGTGCGTAGATAATTCAACTGCTTTGAAAGACTACTCCGACTTCAAGAATTGATTCAAAAGTTGTGATGCCTACTGAATAATATGTATGATTTTTGTCAACTAAAAATGGTATAATTGAAATTTAAATGTAAAAACGGTCTCTTTTTCTCTCTTCCAAAAAAGAGCCCGACACGCAAAAGCCTAGTAAATAAATAGTGAAATAAGTAAATTTTGAAGTGAGCTAGTTTATGAGCCGGCTCTTTGATTGATTTAATTGTTTTGCAATTTTCGATTTTTTAGGTATAATCAAAGGTGGAGCCACACGGTGTCTTGTGGGGCCATATCGATCTCAAAAAATTTGGAAGTTTTTTTTTTTCCTCCAAAATTTTAATTTTTATTCCCTCTCTTTCTAGAACCGCGCAGAGCTTTTATTATTTTAGGTATTGACAATAAATATTTTGTTCTTGTATTGTTCAAGTAACAGTGCTTTCTATTTCAGAACCTTTGATTTACTTTTAGTCGTAAATATCATTCATTGAGATTTAGATATCGAACTTGCTCTCAAAAAAATGTGACGTTTTTTTTTTTTTAATTACACATAAGAGAGAAAAAAAAAAAAAAGCAAACTTTTAAAATAAATAATATTTTTTACTTTAATGAGAAATAAGCGACGTATCCAAACAACTCTACCTTACTTTTTATTGTGTCCTTAGAACATCCTACGATATTATTCAATTTTCATGACAAAACAAATAGATAAATCTTTCGTTATTGTTTTGTCAAGTTCGACTAGCATAGTTAGTTCTCCGCTTATTATGGTAGCTTTCAACTCAAAAGCTCCTGCTAAATATCAAAATTCTAATCATCTTAATCAAATGAAATGAAAAATTACATCTATAAATAAGTTTTGTAGAATATATATGAGAATGTAAGAATCAAATATTAAGTTGATTCGCTTAAATAATTAATTTTGAACGTACAATCGTTGTTTAAATAAAAAAAAATTAGTTTTTTTTTATCATGTTTAGTTCTATTTGTTTTTAGTACCAAAGAATCCCGAAGAATTTTATAAAATGTTTCTATCCATGAATTGCCCTAAAAAGGAAAGGCAGAGGGTTTATTCTACATGAAAATGATGGGTTCCAAGTTTCAACCATCTCTAGTGATGGCTCCTCAAGTTCATACCACTAAGCAACTTCAAAAGTCATAAACTTAAATCATTAATTTGAATTATCCTACCAAGTTTGAGAGAAAGTACTTGTCATTTATTGGTTATTAACGACCTTTTGAAATGTCGAGTCGAAATATAACTTTTCAAATTAAATTTTAAATTAGTAAATGCTGCCAAATGAGTGACGATGCCATGTGCAAAATAGAGGACACTCCTAAAATGGCTAAAGCAATAGAGTTTTTGTCCATTTTCATTAATCTACGAATAAGATGTAGACATTTCGCTCCAAAATGTGCGTGTGTATGTGAGAGAGAGAGAGAGAGATGTGTGAGAGAGAGAGATTTCTCGGAATAAATGAAAAGCAGCAAAAATAAAAACAAAAATAATTGATCGACCAAGTCATCTTAGATACTTTCTTAAGAGGCTTAGAGACTACCCATTGGTCTGCATCAAATTAGTCTCTACTCATCCATTATCAAGTTGAAGCACAATGGTGGGACCAATCATCTTCCTCAATTTTGAAAATAATTTGTATAGTGACCAATAAAGCATTCTAATCTTATTTTCTCTTATTAGAATATAAATGGCTTTTCCATCAATTCAACATACACAAGAAAAAGAAAAAAAAATTACAAAATCAGATATAAAATTAGTGCACTTTTTGACTCTTTTTTATTCAAGTTTTTTGAAGCGCAATTTCAACTTTGATACTTCAATCTGAAATGGCTCCAACATATTCTAAAGAGATATAGAAGAAAACATAAATTCAGAAAATTAAAACAATGCGCACTTACCCACTTTCAGAGATTCACAAAGCAAATTATAAAGTAAAAGAAAACAAGGTCTTTGCATCACTAAAAATGGAAAAAATAGTCACCACATACTTGAAAATCTACAACTTACCATCCAACTTGTCCACTATATGAAGTAAAAGTTGATGGCTCAATTCGACTCGATCAAACTCTCACATCACAGTACATAAAATGGAGTTTGAAAAACATGATTACAAAAATACATCTGAAATCGTAATATTCAGTACGAGTAATGTTGTAGGCTTATGATATAAGCATCTTACAAAGAAAGACCACTTCAAAAAGCTCTCAGATTCATATAACTTATCGATATTATACAATTCAAATAATCTTGATTCTGAGCAACGTACCAAAATGGACTACACTAAATGGCATTGAAACTTGATCCAGCTTGCTAATCATCCATGTTCTTCATGTACTCCTTTGAAAGTTTAGTTTCATTTATTAACCTTTGTTCTTCGATGAGAGCATATCCTGATTCGAGTAAAGCTTCCACTGTTTGCTGTTGAAGCAACATGCAATGAGACGATAAAACACCCATACCTACTCTTCTATGGGAAAGTTGAATAATTTCAGAAGGCAAAGTGAATAAAGAACTGAAAAATTAAACATGAGAAACATTGTGCAAGTATGTTCATTCTATATAACAGAATTTCCAAGTTATATATTGTTGATTGCAAGCCATCCTTTAATATTTGTCTGTTTTGGCTTTTCCTAATAGATACATTAAGAGCCTATTTCACTTAGTTTTTATGAGAATAAATGGGTAAAAAATAGGGAAAAGTTATGGGTCCAAGTGCAAAAACTATTTTATTGAGAGAATATGTAATTGAAAATGAATTTGAGAAAAATGAGTTTTAAATAATGTTGTACCAAATAGGGGCTAAAATCCTTTCCAACTCTTCTATGTACAGCCTCAAGCAAGTAGAATTCTGCACTAGTATAAACACTACCAAGGAAGCTAAATACTGCATTTCCAAATGATAGTCCACAGACAATATACATGATAAACAAAACTATCCTGTTTCAAGTATCACCCCCCTTATCAAAACATTGTAGTTATTACTTGCAATTACTTTCTACTATTTTTTAGTGAGTTTCAATTTTAAAAGCCATAAAATCTGTCTCAAATTGTTTATACTTCATAGATTCTAACAGTGTAGACACCCAGGTGCGTACTCAATTTCGGGGCAATCAGTCATGCAAATTAGTGGCAACTCTTTCTCCTTTTGTTTGAAACAAATTAAAACCATGTTCTGCAACAATTTAAGATATTATAAAACCTTTCACATTTACAGGAAGCCTTAAGCTCTCTCTTATTTTTGTTTTATCTAATAAATTGGACAAGTGAATTTCTCATTTATACATCAAACATTATTTCAAAAACTAAACAGAAATTAAGTTTAACTGTTCACACAGATCAGATATCCATAAGTGAAAGCAAATTGGAAGCACATTAGTTATGATAATAAGTTTGCTTGGGCTACCTTAGGAGGAACAAATTCCGGAAGTTTTCCATCCTTTTTTTGTTTGAGAAGCCTTATACCAAGGTTTTCAGCACCTCCAACATTATCAACCCACTGCCGTAGAAATTAAATTGAATGCACGTATTTATAAATACAAACAGACAAAGATCTAATGAAAAATTGACTTATATAAGAGAGATGGGACCTAGATAATCAGCAGAGAAAACGAGATCTTACTAGGTCATGTGTGTGTGTGTGTGTGTACGTACATACATACATATGTACCATACAAATTTATACTAACAGAAAATATTTTTCATTTTTATATATTATCAGTATGCAAAAATAATACAGCCCGAGGTAGTATGACCTAATGGTATTGTTTGTTAGTCAGAAAGATTACCCTTGAAGAAGTATCTTATGAGCGGTTAACAATGGCAGGGTTAGTGTTATGGTTGCACAACCAGATGTTATTTCATTTTATTGATTCCTTCAAATGCAGAAATGAGGTTTTCATGAAATGAACATTTAACTATTATTTGATTTACTTATTGCATGTCATAATAGGATTCTTGTCCACATAGATACCTGTAATTCATATAATTGTTTTGTCTACTCTTTATTATCGGGATTTCCCTTAATGAGATAGAGTATAATAATCAACACACATTCTACATTTCTTTGTTAGTTGTTCATACCACGAGTAAAAAAATTAGCTTCTCTGACAGTAATTCCTTACAACACAATCAGGTATCAGAAAATATTTCAAGCAAAAAATATCAGTCTAATTTTCATTCTTTAACCTATTGCATAAATGAGAACAAATGTTCCCAAAGCACTGATAATTTGTAAGCAGAAAAGGGTAAAAATTGACAACTTACATCCATTGCAAAGCACATATATTAAATTTACTCACAGGTACCTTTAGGATAAAACGGTCATATGTTCTGGACCTTAGAGCACCATAAAAATCCAAGGCTGCCAAACAGATAAAAAAGAAAAATGATGAGACAGTGAAGGAAGAAAAATTGTAAACCATTTGTTTCAAGTTCCCTATGCAATTTCTTTTATTAACATCAAGTCACAGTTACTAGCAATGTATGTTATGGCCACAAAAATTAGTATATCATTAGTGGCATACTCTCCAATAGCTTATATTTATGAAATGCTAAAAAATACTACAGTAGGATCTTTAATTTCTCTCACCCAACAAGCATTGACATGTATGTACAATCACCTTCTAAGCAACATTTTCAGCCAATAGAAATCCAACTAAAGCAAGGTGTATGTATCATATGATCGCCTATGTTTGAGCTCCATTATTCCCAAAACTCATTTTTCTAAAACTCATTTTCAACCACACATACTCCCATAAAATAATTCTACGCATAAACCCAAAACTTCTCCCTATTTTCTAACCACACATTCTTCAAAAAATCACTATTCCAATACCTATTTTCCCAAAAAGAGGCTCAAACAGGGCCGAAATAAGTAAACAAGCCTTATTAAGATAAAGATATGCAGGTACCTTGATTAGGAAATTCCTTCACCACGGTGTCAACCTCATCCTTCGTTATGCCATCTTTCCCGTACATTCTATGAACAATATTAACAATGTCTTCTTGGGTGGGTTGCCTGTGCCAAATTATATAGGTTTTTAAAAGAAGCAGATGAAAACATGTAATTAAATTGTACAATCAGATCCTATTAAGATGTAATTAAATTGATGGAGATAGAGATGGAATAGAAATAGAAGTTAGTTAGGATTTTAAAATAATAGTTTGATTCAAAATATATTAATTTACATTAAATAGATTAGTTCAAATATTTCGATAAGGTTTTAGTTGATTAGAAGTTGTTTTATTTTAGCTTCTTTCAGTTTTGTGGGCTCATTCAATGTAATAGATATCTTTTAATATATGAATGAAAATTAATTTCCTCTTGTTCTCGATTCTTCTCTTCTTGGACCCCTCTCTTCTTGTTTTTCATTTGTTCGTTATCAAATTAATATGCTCCTGCATCAATTTGGTATTATAGCAAGTCGTTCTCCTTTGGCCTGCATCTTTCATTCCCAAATTCAAAAAATCTACAAACCTTAAACAACTAGCCATTTCCAAATTCACATATATTCCCAATTCACATATAAAACTTAATTTCCACATATACCAAGCCACGTAGCCCTTTTACCCAAAACCCAACTACCACAACAAGCTTATTATCACACATACCTAGCCTAATAGCCCACTTATACAAGCCCAATTACAAATAATCACTCCAAAATCAAATCACATAACCATAAAACTTAGCCAACTTTTTGAAGCCCAAAAATCCATTAAACCAATTTACTCAATCCATTAACCCGAGACCATTCCAAGCAGAAGTTGGTTTTATTAGACTTGTTCTTATATTATTTTCATAGAAAAAAATGTTAGATGTGACTATCAAAAGTTAGTAGTCCAATTGTTGAGGGAAAAAAAAAAAAAAAACAAAAAAGAAAAAAATAGGTTTATGATTGTGTTTTAACAATTAATTGTTTTATTTTGATAAATATATTAAAACTCCATTTATATAATTTTATTTAAGGTTATTTAAGTAAATAAAAAAATGTTTCAAATT
>CAIGRB010113453.1:11668-43518 GCA_903798255.1 Fraxinus quadrangulata
AAAAAAAAAAAAAAAACCTTATTGGACCCTTCATTATCTTTTAAAGAAATCCTACATTTACTTGAACGCACTAAGAATTTTCTCTTATAAGTGGATCAATCACTCGTTGTTTTTATGCTCACATCTCTTTCTACATTTATCAAAGCATTGGTATTTGATGAGTTATTAAAACATCCTAATGTTGCTATAAAAGTAGCGATGACTTCTTGTTTTAGTGAAATTTTCCATATAACAGCACTCGATACCCCTTATAGTAATGAGACAATGCAAAATATATTTTCATTAATTGTATCTTCATTAGCATCCCTTACTGACAAATCCACTAATTTATATGCTAAGGGAATTAGGATACTTGAGATTATGGCTAATGTAAGGTTTTACATCATCATGTTGGATCTAGACTGTAAGCATATGATAATTGACATGTTCAAACATTTTCTTCTAGCTCTAAGGGAATCTTATATATGAAATATCTTCACATCCATGGAGACAATTATGATCCTTATATTGGAAGAAAGCAACAATCTCTGACTGGACTTGCTTACACTTCTTTTAGATAGTATGAAAAAGAAGAATAAGAAGGTTTCTCATGTTGCAATGAATATGGTGGAAAGACTTTTTGAAAAGTTTGCAGACACAATCAAACCTTATTTGTCTCAATCTATAAAACCTTTAGGGATTTATATCAATGTTTATAATAAAATTATTTACTCCCTCTGCATAGAGGATGAGAGTTTTGAACAGGATCATATATCCTCTTTCGTGATCACATCTATAATCGATACACTTAACACTAATACAGTTGAGGAATTACCTATAGCATTGTCATTTAAACAAAACATTCTAGTGTCATGCCAAAATTTTTATCGCCTACTCATCTATGCGTCTTTCGAGTTGACTTTGTTGGGATGTTACCTCAAATGAGTGATATTCCACGGGCGGGCTCATTTTTAGCCAAGCAATTATCCGATTGCATACTTTTTCTGCTGATATTCAGATATCACTAGTAGTCGTATTGTGTTAGTTCCTCTCTTTGTTGTCAATGTTCCAAAATTTAATGTCAAGATAAAAAGACAAACTATTTTAAATCATAAAAAATTTTAACTTATTTTTGATGTACAATATAGGTTAGAAGATTCTAATAGAATTTTTTATACTTTATTGCATGTCTCTTTGACTCACTTTCCTAAACACGTTAAGAAAAAGGTTTTGGATCACTTACATAAAGATACTATATTGTACTGATCATTACATTTGAATGAATATCATCTTGATTAACAAAATTGCTTCCTTATCAGGGTCCATTCGAGCATCCGATGTTGCAATCATTTTTCCTACACGCCAGTCTATAGTGAGTCCCTTGTGCTCTTCATAGCGCACAGTCAATTCAAGATTATATAGATGAGTTGAATCAGTTGTTGCTTTTTGGAGTTCAATGTTGGTACTTGGTTAAAATGAAAGATCCTCCCTTTGGTTTGATCATATTCCTTGGGAGTGATTTGTATATTCAGATATCATCATGTGACCATTTGCGTTACTTGATCAGAAGGTCATGCTCCTTGACTAATAAGTTGCAGTTTACCTTATTGGAGTCGAGTTCTCTCAGCTGAAGAGAAATGATGAAGATAGAGATAGAATAGAAATAGAAGTTGGTTAGGATTTTAAAATAAGAGTTTGATTCAAAATACATTTATAAACACTAGATTAGATTAGTTCAATTATTTCTATAAGGTTTTAGTTTAGAAGTTTGTTTCATTTTAGCTTCTTTCAGTTTCTTGATCTATAGATAGAGGGCTTATTCAATGTTATCGATTCCTTTGAAAATATGAAATTGATTTCTTCTTTCCCTAATTTTTTTTCTTGGACTCCTTTCTCTTCTTGTTCTTCAATTGTTCATTATCAAATTAATGCACTCCTACAACATAAATACTAAGAGATTACCCATACTAGGGTGCACCTAGGCATAGAGAAGTATAATTTTCCATATATGGTCTGTCAAAGATTTTGACGTATTAATATGTATATCATGTCTTTGATGAAGGACTAAATAAGACGTTTGTCTCGCTCAAAATATAAAAGCAAAGTAAGATACATCAGATGAGTTGAGCTAACACAACAAAGTACTTGGTCCTTTAAGGATTGAAAAAGATGTGCTTGTTTAAGATTAAGAGTTTACATACGAGTAAATAAGAATAATTAACATTTTTTATTGGTTAAAGTCGGAAATAACTAAGTTACTTATTTTGACAAGGTAAGGAATAACTTTTAATAACTAACTTTTATCACTTAAATATCCAGCAAAGAGTAACATATCCAAATGTTTGGAAGCAAAAAATTTTAATTATTTTTAAGCTTCGCCAAACATGCTTAACTGTACTGCTGCTTCCACTATTCAAAATACCAATATTGCGTGGTAGTTAGCATTAGAGGACAAAATCAAAGTTTTAGGCTTAGAAGTCTACCAGTAGAACTTTTCCATCCTTCCATCACGTATCAGGGGAGCATAGAGTGTTGAAAAATCGTTTCCTGTAAAGATAATAGGTGTCCGGTGTGTTATGTCCGTTTCTCTCCAGACTTGCCCAATACTTACTCTTGTAGGATTATCTGATATATTCATAAGAGTCCCAACCACAATTTGATTGTTGACAGTCATTTGGGTGTTACCTTGGTAAGAGAAAAAGGGATACACATCAGGACACTCATTTGATTGATTTATTATTCAAACAGAAAAATAAATAACCATATTGACCAACTCAAGCATAGGCTTTTACAAAAAGTGAGCTGGGACAATTGTACATAAATAAAATCTATCCATTTAATGCCAAAAGTAGCTCACCAAATCTACCAAGTCCAGCATCAATATCATTGATCATCAAACAACTCATTTTTCCCTGTATGAAGCAAAAATAAATTATATAAAATTAATTCACAACTTACCAATAAAAAAGACAGATATTAAGGTGTACTCTTTCTTATACTGTCTTTCAATCCACAATCTTTTGCTAGTAAATTTATTGCTTAATTCAAGGTTCTCTGGGAATATATCAATTTCAGAGTTTACATCACTAGTGTCATGTTTAAGAAATAACAATCATGAAACGTCATATAGCTTTAAGAAATAACAACTTAGGCTTGTTCACCACTTGGGCAAGATATAAAATTACTCCATAACTCGTGCTTCTCACTTGCACATCTCACTTGACCCCTTCAAACGAAACTTGCATATCTTGCTTTCCCACAATGGATGTGGAGCAACACATATGGTAATATTACAATCACCTACTGTTTAGGCCTTGAAGTCCTTGTCATGTACCACCAGTGATGCGTGCACAATGGAGGTGGAGTCAGCTAGCCCCACTGACTTCCCAAGTACAAAAATGACATTAGGTATTGAAAGCACCCAAGTTTTCCCCCGTTGGACCAATATAAAGAAACACTTCCCATGTGTTGGGTAATTACCAAACAGATAGAGCTGTCATTATTCATCTACAACCATCCATAAATTCTTCTCCGTATGGACTTCTATTTCCACGTCAACTCTAGAAAAGACGAGTTTTTTTTTTTTTTTTTGGCTAAACGCCACGTCAATTTCTCTTTAAAGGTTGGAATCCAATACAAATGGTGAAGGAATGATTTAACCGAGACTATGGCTTTTTAGTTTTGCTTCTGCCTATTACAGCAGCAGCCATTGGAAGTGTATTTTCTGCAACAGATGTGAAGAGTCGATTGGAGGACTTTCGGATGAATAGTTGTTTGGTTTTGAAAGCGTTGACAATAATAACATTTTACAGCATTTTAAAAACATAATGACACTGAGAGAATTGTAAGGAAAGTATTTTTTTTTTCTTGTACCAAAAAACTGTTATTTTGTGAAAGGGATGAATAGTCTTTTGTTATTTTCTGTCTACAGATGAATTTCTGTTGAATGTTTGCCTATAATATTGAAAATTTTCCCGTTTGCCTCTGGGTAGAATCACTTTATGAATACCAGTGCAATACTGATACAAGTTATCATGGCCCATGATACTGCTTGGTGCAAAAATGCAAGTATATGGGACTATTTTCCAATACAAAATAACTGTTACAACCTAGACCAGCCACTTCCCCTTATAAGTTAAATATATCACTTCCCTACACTTATGTGGCAAAACTAAGATCTCTTAGATTATGGTTGAGCAACAAGGATGGGACTTTTATCAACTTTTTAACCACATATTTCATCAACTTTTATCAAAAATTTCTAAAAATCTGATTTTTAGCAAAACCAAACAGCCAATTTTTTTGGGTACATGTGTGAAATAATAGTGGCTGACATTTTGATTGGAGCTTAAAGTATAGGTACTTCTAAATGCTCCAGCGACAACAAAATTACTAGCAAAATAGTCATATTAAAGAAAGAGAATGCCAAGATGCCATATTTTCTGATGACAGAGATTGGAGTTGCAGGGTTTCCGGGTTTTTGAGTGTTAGAGGACCATAGAAAGATAATACTGGATAGAAGCGCAATGAAGGCCCAAGTGAAACCCGCAAAACCAATATCCACAGTGAAGCAGAAAACTCGAATATACTGTGATTTTCCAGTGCTCACTTCGAATTTTTATTTCTCTTCTATTTCATTTCTTACAATACTCATAACTCGATGAGCTGCAGTAAAATCTCATTTCATCATAAAAAAACATACATGTAAGAAAGTAGTACCACATCAAATTTGATGAACACGAAACAACAATATAGAATAACTTTGGTCACTAAATGTTTTGTTTTTAAATTATATCCCCTTTCAAGAAAAATATCTTGTTATTTTCAGAATTAGTTTTACAATCCTGACCAAGAATATTACAATTAGAATTCATTATATGCATTTTATTAACCTTTTTTTTTTAAAAAAAATCATTTACTTGGTAAATGAAAACCTGACTAAAATTTCTGCACAATTGAAAGAAAACTACATCCTATAACATTAAAGTAGTAATTTGAACCTCAAAATCCTAGAGATACATATGCCCAGAATTGAAAGTAGTAAAGCATCTAACTTGGTTCTGGACCACTTGAGAAGCAGTTCTGTACCGTTCACGTATCAATTTTCCAGGTTCTCCTATAGAAAGCAAAGATAGAATAAGTACCAGGAAGTCAAGAAAAAAAATAAATCATAACATTTCATAAACTAAAAATACCATTTATATTAGCCTGTTTGTTGAAAATAAACATTGCTGACGAACTCATTTAATACCACATGTAAGTAAACACCATCTTACCAGCTCTTTCTGATTCCAATTCCCCGGCTGACATGATAACAGGTTCAACTCCCATTGCTCGGAAAATAAGTTCAGTTTGAAAAGTTTTCCCCTGCCCTTTTCCACCCCAAATTCCTGTCAGAGGACATGTCAATAATAAATTCTATCCTCTAGAAGAACCAAATATATGTAAACAGGATAATTGCAATATCATTATTCCTCTACGGTGACCGTCCTCATAAAACAATATAAAAGACGATGACTTTAAAAAATCAGTGTTAAAGGGTATATGAATATTTTAATAGTTACTTATAAAAACAGAGAAATGAGGCATTATGCTCAATCACACAGTACAAAATTTTAAAGGGACTCTAGTCCGTATATATTATTTTTATTTACTTGGGTTATTTTTACCCTTCCCCTGACAATTCTTATTAAATTATATTCATATTCAATTGATGCATTATAAAGTATATTTACCTAGAATAAGAGGAACTTTGGCGTTGAGAAGATGAGCAATGTAGTTCTTCACAATGTGGCATACTGCATGATTAATAAAAACATGTCAAAGAAGTATATCTTGCAGCAAAATGAGAAATAAGATGATGTGAAATCTAATTCTCCAATAACCAAAACCACAAAAAATTACCTTTCTTCTAAATAAATGCAGAATGAATCCGGTCAAGTACAATTTTTTTTAAAGTATAACGAAGTAAAATCAGATATCCAATATTATTTTTGGTTGTCTCCTACCACATGGAAACACAAAGCCAATAGTCTAAAGTAGAGAGACCATCCAAACATTTCTGTTATAGGTTAAACACAAACTTTGACAATGAAAACTTGTCATAGGTGTAACTGCAAGAGATAAAAAAAAATAGATAGGGCTTATTATTACAAGCTCCCCCCAGTAAGCTATATTGTATGGCTGATTTTACAAAGGCTCTATGGGGAATGTAGGGAAGCTGATAGTGATTTTTAGTTACTTCCACATTAAGGAGATGATCTAAGCACTACAAGTTAGGAGAAGTTTGTATCTGCTAAAATTGCTTCTGCGTATTTGTTGTCTAATAATGAAATTATGTTAAGAACTTCATCATACTGAAATTCATGTTTTCCCTTGAAGGAAAACTGGCTTTTAAGAGCATGGTTCCTTGCCATAACCAAGAAAATGAAGCTTTTTAAAATATGCAGTTCACCATTATGATGAGAAAGTCATTTAGGGATCACAAGGTATTCTGTGCATGCTATATTCTAGGACTCAAAATGTCACGCTCATCTTTGCCTCTTGCACATTACAGATACTTCCTTATTTTGAAAGTAAGATTATCTTTTTAAGAGACCTTCTTTTGAAATAATTTATTTCACCTTGTACAAAAGAACGAAGAAAACACTTTGAAATGTGTAAACTAGACGTCTAAATCTATAAGCAATGTCAAAAAAGGTAAACTCCTATTGTCATATATCTTGATGTGAAACTCCCAATTTATGCTCTTTGCATAATGTATGTAACTGAAAATCAAAGTTAGTTGTCCATCCAAAAAAGGAAAATGTTAAACTAAGTTCTTGGATACAGCATAAAGTAAAAGAAACCAAATTGCCACTAATATGAACAGTAAAAACTATAACCGCCACCGTTAAACCTTTATGATAGAAAGATATTATTCTTCATGTAACCATTACACTGAATCAAAAACCACATAATCTTCATAGCCACGTCAAATTTCATTCTCTTCAACATCAAAAAAGTCGTGTAAGCCTTTATATACCATTAACGTAGATTGAATGTGGCCTTACCGACTTTGTCCTGTCAATAAAATAAAGAAATATAACAATAGTCAGACTAAATAATATAAATAATAATATATAGTATTATTAATAGAAATTAGAAAAAACAAAATCAACCTTTAATAAAAGAATGTACCATGAAAATTGGGGCTATGTAGTAATCACCTTGAAGGTACTGGAATGATCTTGTCACCTTCTGCCGGTAGTCAAACACAATATCCGCTATCATAGACCAAAACAACAAAAAGAAAAAAATATGAAAAACACAAACCGAAAATTTATCAATACATCTATGCCAAATAGTTGTAGATTAAAATCCATTTCAAATTTCCAGCAATATTTTAGAATACAACGGCTAGAATCGGATATTCAGTTTCAGAATTCGTGAAAACCCGATAAATTCGGTAATCAATTTACACAATTCCAATTGACAAGCCCCCAATTCTAGGCCTAGAAACATAGTTTCAAGTGTACAATAGCAAAGTATTGAAGAAGAAAAGAATAATTACAGTCTTTGCCAAGAAAGTTGCCAGTGAAGAGGTCATCGATGACGCCAGCCCTAGCACCGACGGCGATATTCATGTTATCAGCCTCCGCGCCGAGCCTGTACAAATAATCCTTGCCCTCAGAATCCTGGGCCTCCCATGAGGACTGTTGCGATAATTTCTTTTTCTCTTTGCTTGTATTTGCATCCTTAATTTCATCACTTTCTGAACAGCAAATAGAAATCAAGTTATAGGGTTTTTTAGGGGAAATTAAGGGATTGAAGAAGTGGGATTTGCAGAGCCAAGGAGATAAGTGTAAGCAGAGAGCCATAACTTTGGTAAATTTTGGGCCATGAAATTCAGTTCTTTAATTCATAATGTAGTTTGGTCGATGGTACATAATATTTGGCTGGTTTTGCTAGAGCGTGGGGTCGGCGTGGGGGAGGTCTGGGCTTAGCCCGCCCCCAAGACCATTAATTTGAAAATTTTATCCCCCTTGTCTCCACTTTAGTAGGGACATTTGGTGGTTCAATTAGATCTTGCTCGCTTCCTGTCTCCTAAGATAGGGATTTAACTTATTGAGAATTGCAAAAATTTTAATTAATTTTAGGGATAATTATAGCTACGATATCAAATTTTCCATATTTTTGTAGACTATATTTAAACATTTCATTTGTACCACTCATAATCCTAAATATTTAATTTAGTTACAACGAGACAAATGGACAATTTCTGTCCAATTTACCATTAGTTGACCAGCAAAATAAAAATTGGGTTATGCTATGATACATAAATGTACCCATGGAGTGCCCATAATGGACATCCGACGCTCTCTTATTGGTGGGACGCCTGACAACAACAGGAGCCTCACCAATAGGGGGCGCTGAGTGTCCATTATGAACACCCCTGTGAGCTACCCATGGCATTTTTCATAAGAATTTGAAAGCTTTTGATCGTATTTAAAAATATAAAATGGTAAATT
This sequence comes from Fraxinus quadrangulata, assembly GCA_903798255.1. Taxonomy (NCBI): domain Eukaryota; kingdom Viridiplantae; phylum Streptophyta; class Magnoliopsida; order Lamiales; family Oleaceae; genus Fraxinus; species Fraxinus quadrangulata. Next base: position 20,158 of record CAIGRB010113453.1, read on the forward strand.
TATATTTTCTCAAATATCAACAATTAGAAAAAAAAAAAAAAAAAAGTAATATTTCCTCCCCAACCACTCTCCCCATCTCCCACCCCCAAATCTCCATCTTCTTAACATCCTCAGCCCACCCATTCTACCCACTCTCCCCATCTCCTACCCCCAAATCTCCATCTTCTTAAACATCCTCAGCCCAACCATTCTACCAACTCCATTGATGAGAATTATAAATTCTAATTCTATTCCATCGAGAACAATCGATTTAAAGAAAAAAAATAAATATTAAAGTCGAATCACGACTCCATATTTATAAAATAAATAAGGACAAATCGAAATTTACAAGGACTCAAATTCTTTAAGAAAACTTTGTTGATTTATAGTTGACTTCATGTTTTGATTATAACAAATAAATTGTTTTATCTCTAACAATTAAATTCAAGTCTCCATGACTATTGTTGCAAAGTTGACCAATTGGAGACAAAAAAATAACTACCAAAAGACTTTCAATTAACGATCAATAAAAATCAAAATGGAGCCGAGCATTCAGATAAAATCAATCGAAGACAAGAACTTCAACATTCAAATATCCAAGATATTAGATTTAGATGTTTTGGATTCTTATGTAAAGGTAAAATACTTTAATCTTTAGCAATGAATCATTAAAAGCTCAAAGAATGAATTTTTATGTACGATAAAAACGCTTGCATAAACATTATTTTTCAAAATATAAAAAATTTAAATTGATATTCAAACTTTTTACAATGACACTTACCTTAATAAAAAAAAAAAAAAATTAAGTGAAACTATGTTTCAAAAGTTACATGTTTCAAAACAATTAAAAAAGAAAATTTTGGGAAATTTCTGACTAAGAGGATGTCCGATTGAGCTATGCGGATGTCTGGTTCATCCAACGATCACTTTTTTAACCGTTCTGAATTCTGATGTACAATAATTAGTTTGGTTGTCCGATTCAAAATGCAGACTTCCGAATTGGTCGTCCATTAGTCAGAAATTTTGGCATTTTAATTGTTGTAAATATCATATCATTTTATATTCAATACAACACGTTTGAGAGCATTTAAGCGAGACATTCTTGAGTTAAATTATATTGATTACACATTTTATTCATCTTTATAAAATTATTTACTTTGAAAAACTTTTGATTGACTTTTGAAAATAATTATTCTCATCAAATTATTTCTCATGTAACACTTGAATTTCATTCATTGCTATTAATTAAAGTGTTAACGTATTTCTCTCTTCGTACTTAATTTGATCATATCATTTATTAAGCGAGAAGTTTCAAATTATAAAATCAATTTTCTTTAAATTTGTGGGTCATAATGAAGTCTCGTAAAGTTTAATAGTGTATGAGGATCGGTGTTCCTTTTTTATAAGTCATCGGAAGCACTGTAAAGGTTTGGATACACAATAAGTCAATCAAATATAGTGAAAAGACCTTACTTGTGACAGATAGGTAGGTAATGCAAGATGTAGATAATTGTTTGGATCAGACATCCACAATTACATCGTTTGCACACCCTCTTTCCTTTTAGTTATTGCTTTCGTATTTGTACATTTGTGTGCGATTGACTTATTCACCTTCTATTTGCTTAAATTTGAATTAATTTTTCGAAAAAATTTTAATAATCAATTCACCCCCTGTTTATTAATTATTCTTGGGCTTTCAAATTTTATAAGAATACAAATTATTAAACAATCCTTAAATTCAAATTTAGTCCGAGGGATGCAGCCCCAACATCCCCGGGTTGGGGCCTCCTGTCCCTTTCCAATCCCTACAGCGACGTCACCATCAATGACTCCTCTGCAGCGGCAACACCTCATTCCTCAAACAATAAGTCCAATTGAAGTTGCACACAACTTCAGTTTATTGATCGGAACAGTCTTCTTCAACATGTCACTGGATTCTGACTTCCCCGAATCTTCTCAAGTGTAATGTTAGCATCTGCATAACCCTAGAATCCCAAACCTAATTTTCTGAAACATAAAGTTAAATCCGAAGTACCTCTCAAGTATTTGAGAATCCACTTTATTACCTCTAATGTTGTTTGCCTGGATTACTCATATATCTACTCACAACTCCTACTACATATGCTATGTCCGATCTTATACGTACCATGGCATACATGTGATTGCCAATAACAGAGGCATAAGGAACCTTGACCATGTAGGCTCGCTCATGCTCTGTAAACGGTGATGCTCATTTGATAGCCTAAAGTGACTATTCAAATGATTACTAACTGATTTTGCATAATTCATGCTGAACCTACTTAGAGCCTTATTCACATTGTCTTACAGTGACAATTTCAAGACGTCATAGTCCCTAGTAATTCTCATTCCAAGGATTTGTTTCGCAATACCCAAGTCCTTTATTGTAACCTCTTTAGATAACTCATTTTTCTACTTATTTATTTCTTCTTTGTAAGTACCTGCAATCAACATGTCATCAACATACAGTAAAAAGATAATATAGGAGTTATCATAGTTCATTACATAATAGAGTGATCCTCCTGACACCTTCTGAAATCATTACTACTCATAAAACTTTCAAACTTCTTATACCACTAGCGTGGAACTTACTTAAGGCCATATAATCTCTTTTGAAGTCCGCACACAATTTTTTCCATTTCCAGTACTTCGTAACCTTGTGGCTGCATCGTGTAAATTTCTTCCTCCACATTAGCATAAAGAAAGGTTGTCTTTACATCTAAATACTTTAGGTGCAAATCTTCATTTACCACTAATTCAATTACTGCTCTAATTATGATTAATTTCATCGCAAGAGAAAAAAATCCTAGTGTAGTCAATGCATTCTTTCTATTAAATCTCTTACAACTACTCTTGCTTTATATCACTTCCATCATGTTCTTCTTTTAACCTATAAATCTATTTATTCTACAAAGCCCGTTTTCCTTAGTTAACTCTGTTAATTGCCATGTTTAATTAGATAATAACGAATCCATCTCTTCCCTCATAGCTAGCTCCCACTTGATTAAATCATCAACTTGTATAGCTTCATTACAACTTTCTTGTTCACATCTATCAGTCAATAGAATATAATACAATCTGGAGAATATCTTTGTGGAGGTCTAATAGTTCGGCTGGATCTTCTTTGTTTAGTCATAAGGCTGTTTTAATGTAATTCTGGGACTATGTTTTCTCTATTTTCGCCATCATCATTCTACGTCAATCACTAGAGGATCTTTCAATGGGATCACCTCAGATTTCTTAACTTCACGACTTGAGTTTTTAGGGTTTGTTCACAACCTGTCCTTATACAAGACACTTTCAAATGACGATCATATCATTGCTCTTGATGACCTTTCGAATTTGATCATCCCAGAATAATAACCAAGCTCGTTATCACTATACTTAATAAAGAAACACCTTTTTTATTTAACATCAAGCTTACTTCTTGTGGTAGGTCAACTTGAATGTATGAAATACAGCCGAACGCTTTCAAGTGTGAAACTTTTACCTCTCTTTCCCTTTTGATGATAATAATAAAGCCTAACTACGACTCCTTATTTATAAGATAAATTAGGATCAAACCAATTTTTACACTGACTCCAATTCTTTAATAGAATTTTACAAGAATACAAATTTCTAAATAGTCATTAGAATCAATTTTAGTCCAAGGGCGCTCCCAATTTTCGATTATTGACCGCTTCGTAAAGTGACATTAATTAGAATCGAAACTAACTAGGTTCCACAACTTAGCATCTATCCCACCCCATCTTCTTCACCAATCTGGCAGAAATTTAAACTTCATTCCCAACAGCATAAGTAGATCCTCAACAAATCCTCTAATTCCAAACCAAACCCGTCATCATCAAGAACATATATACCCTTTTGCTCATCCCTCTCCTCCTCACTACCCATTGCCACCACCTTCTTGCTCACATTTTCATATCCCATTTTCTCCTCTACCACTTTCCCAATCACCATAGAAAAACCTGAAATCACTGAAACTATGAGTGCTTCACTTGTTTACCATTTTAAAATTGTAATTAATTTTAGGGATAATTGTAGATTGATTCCCAAAATTTCATCTCCTTCAACATTCTCACCCCTATTCCACCCTACCCATCCCATCTTCACCAATCTAGCCGAAAATCAAAATATCATAAGAAGAACATAATGAAGAAAAACACAGATAATCAGACTCTCTTTTCCTGTATATTGAAAAATGAATATTGCTTTTACATTGATTCTATTTATAGAGTTAGCTATCAAGTTGCCTACTACAATTCTACTCACTAACTACATTCTGACAGTTAACTGTTCAACTAATACCTGTAACTAATTATTCCAACTCAATTTTTCTAACTAACGTCAACCACATGCAGCTTCATTTCCAGCTCCAGCTTCAGTTACAAACTTTGCTACAACAGATTGCTGATTTGTAACATCCCCCTTCAAGAAGGATTTCTAGGAAAGAAAGCTGTTCTGCTCCCAAAGCTTTGGTTAGAATGTCTGCCAATTGGTGTTTAGAAGAAACATAAACTGTTTTAATTAAACCTTTCTATAGCTTCTCTCACGATATGACAATCTATATCTATGTGTTTCGTCCTTTCATGGAAAATTGGATTGGAGGCTATGTGCAAGTCTGCATTATTATCGCAGTACATTAATGCAGGCTTCTAATGGTTTACACCAAGGTCTTTGAGTATTCCAAATAGCCAAATCACTTCACAGAACCCAGTGGCCATTGCTCTTGCTTTTTAGACTTTCATGAAACTAGTGCTTCTCCTAGAAAATCATAGTATCCTGTCACATATAGCCTGCCCAATCCGCATCGCAAAAAGCTTTTAATTGCCCACATTTAGTAGATCTCCATACCAAATAGGTAAATTTAGTCAAAATCAAATATTAATTTTAACTGTTCATTTATAGCCAATACTCGTTATCATTCACACATTTCGTAGATCTCACTACTAATTTCATTATAAACCATTTATTAATTTACGAAACGAAGCCTACATTTTCTTCGGACTTGTCTCAGTTTGAACCTTAAACTTATTATTTTAGACTTGTCCATATTACTGAATAATTATTGGGGAAGGCAAAAAGGGCTGGCTACAAATTAAGTGAAATCACAAACAAAACGAAACAAGATTCTAAGTACATATAAAAGCATAGTATCAATAAATAAACACGACAATATTTTTGTTTTTCAATTTTGAACCGATAAAACAAAAGATTTAGAATATCTAGTAGTGTTTATCACTTAATGCTAGTCACAATTGATAATTGAAACTGTTTAACTCTGAACTCTATTGAGTATTCCAAGTGCCACCATCTTGATTCTTGATTGTCCTTATGGTCTGCAACTACCATGATCAGAAGTCCATGATGCTCCACATGCATAGCAGAATTCAAATTTACATCTGTGGCATCACCAAAAGAAATGCAGCAATTAATAAGGCTTTGTTTGGAGTAAAGAACTCGACAAACAGAGTAGGTGAAAAAGGGTTAATGTAACTGATTCTTGGAACGTAGTTTACGCTTCATGGGATGGGTCTTGGTTGCGCAAATCGTATTCATGGCCTAAAGTGTATGACAAAGACTAGACTTGGGCTGCCCTCTAGGGGACTTTCTTAAAGAGGAACCTCACGTAAATACCATGGAATAAAGTTTGATCTTGATCCTATTCCATTCCAAAAATGGTAGAGTTCCTAACCTATATAAATTTGTGAATGTAGATTCCTTCGCAATGGAAACCGTAAAAATGGACGATAATATCGCATGTGACCTAAAATTGGACATTAAGTGGTTTGAATTTAGCTTTACATGTTTAAATCTCATGAAAGTCGCATCTGATTTTAAAATCCACTTTGACGGTTTTTGTCACGTGCGAACCTGGATTCATAGATTTAAATCAATTGGGGTTTGAGAACATCAATTTTGGAGGTTAAAGATCCAAAACCATACTAATTAAATGATTAGGGAGCCCAACCTCAATTTCCCCACCTAGAAAAACCTACATTTGTCATCAACCTGAATGTTACACGACATAGGAGAATATGTTTCAAGATTTTAAGTACCAAACATCAATGCTATTAATCTATATTCAACACAAAATAATTGATCCCCATGGAAAATCAGTTATAAATGAAGATTTATCATAAAGACCTATGTTTTTTGTACACTGTGGTTCGACTCTAGTCATGAGGAGGCACCCCATCTTCTATTACGTCTTGATGCATTATCATCTTACTTACTTTTAACATTTTGTTATGAAATAATGACTTCTAGACTGAAAAATAACGAGCATTCGTTAATTAATCTTAGATAGAAGTATTAAACATACTAACCTGCAACTGATATGCAAGCAGCCCTCAGTTTTTTCGACGAGGAATCTACACTTAGGACATCTCTGCCAGTTTTTCTGCTTAGCAAGTTCATAGACCATCAAATCTTCCCTCCCTCTTTCATTCTCATTCATCCTCTGGTACTCTTCACATTCAACTCCTGAATGCCATGCCACATTGCACTGTGCACAGAACAATCTCCAGCAAAAAGGACACTCTGNTCCAAAAATGGTAGAGTTCCTAACCTATATAAATTTGTGAATGTAGATTCCTTCGCAATGGAAACCGTAAAAATGGACGATAATATCGCATGTGACCTAAAATTGGACATTAAGTGGTTTGAATTTAGCTTTACATGTTTAAATCTCATGAAAGTCGCATCTGATTTTAAAATCCACTTTGACGGTTTTTGTCACGTGCGAACCTGGATTCATAGATTTAAATCAATTGGGGTTTGAGAACATCAATTTTGGAGGTTAAAGATCCAAAACCATACTAATTAAATGATTAGGGAGCCCAACCTCAATTTCCCCACCTAGAAAAACCTACATTTGTCATCAACCTGAATGTTACACGACATAGGAGAATATGTTTCAAGATTTTAAGTACCAAACATCAATGCTATTAATCTATATTCAACACAAAATAATTGATCCCCATGGAAAATCAGTTATAAATGAAGATTTATCATAAAGACCTATGTTTTTTGTACACTGTGGTTCGACTCTAGTCATGAGGAGGCACCCCATCTTCTATTACGTCTTGATGCATTATCATCTTACTTACTTTTAACATTTTGTTATGAAATAATGACTTCTAGACTGAAAAATAACGAGCATTCGTTAATTAATCTTAGATAGAAGTATTAAACATACTAACCTGCAACTGATATGCAAGCAGCCCTCAGTTTTTTCGACGAGGAATCTACACTTAGGACATCTCTGCCAGTTTTTCTGCTTAGCAAGTTCATAGACCATCAAATCTTCCCTCCCTCTTTCATTCTCATTCATCCTCTGGTACTCTTCACATTCAACTCCTGAATGCCATGCCACATTGCACTGTGCACAGAACAATCTCCAGCAAAAAGGACACTCTGACTCCCTTACAACCTCATCGCTATCATTAATCAGCATAGCTGAACAATCTTTATACGGACAGTAAATTTTTTGCGAAGGAGGAAAGAGTGACTCACATAGGACATCCTCCCATGTTGTAATAACATCCTTAGACATGATCTCCCTACCAGCATCAATGTCAAGAGTGGCTCTACAGTCAAATTCCGGGCACTTTACGACCCCTGTTTCTTGGATTGTAATTGCTACATGTTCGCAAATGCATTCGGAACAAAACTGATGATTGCAGCTCGGAATTGTAAACATATCATCAGTTTCTTTGCTTCCTATACATATTTTGCAGAATCGTCTCGATGATTCCCCAACAACTGTTTCGGAAATCGGATCATTTTTTGGGTTCTGAGAACTGATCAATGAGGCCATGATGGATTCTTGAAGCTGCAATTGTTCAGCATATAAAGAATCTGAAACAGGAAGAATCATTTCTTCGTCTTTGCCTTCTTCGTTGAATAGCAAAGAGAAGTAAAAATCATCGCAGGAAAGATCAAATGATTCATTTAAATAATCAGACAATGGTTCCTTTGATTCTTTTGCCATTTTGCAGAATCCTTGCAACAATAGAAATGAGAATTATGATATAAATGAAGGGAATCCTTTCGTTTTGGTTACTTTTTTTTCTCTCTCTCTCTCTTTTTCGATTTCAAATAGGTCAAGTGACTATACTAGTTTCTTAACTCAGAAGGAGGCTTTTCTTATTGGAGTCTTCAGTCTTTTTGACTTCATCTACTTTAATAAAGAAAATAAATTGATTTTAATAAATTGCATGGTTAAGAAAACATTCAATTGATGTCTCAGATTTCCAACAAAATTTACTGTTCACAGATTCGACATTTTTACAAAAGTTAAAGGCATTTTTTTCTCGAAAGTAATGCGAGAATGGGAAAAGTTTACTCCTTTTCTTGATATAATCTCAATTTAAATGTCCAAATTTGTCCCTTAAAAAAATAATTTATTTTCTCTAACACAATATTTTGATTGTTCTGAATTTTCAAGTTTGTTATGACTATATTCCATTATACTTCTATGGTTCAGTATCTATATGTCTGATTCCAATATATATAGATGCTTAAATTTCAACTTCTCCCCTTCCTTAATATTGTCAAAATTTGCTAGACAGTATTTATTATTTTCCCAACTATTCTTCAACACAATCAAGAGGATGGCGTGTCCATTTTACTTGAAAGAAACACACTTGCCTTGCAAAGCACTCCCAACAAACGTAACAATCCTCAACACCCAACCAAACAAATTTCCAAATTACCCCAAGGATTTTCAGTGGAAAATTTAAAAAAAAAAACAAAAAAAAATTTTAGGAACGGAGTTGAGCAGGTTGAGAGAGCCCAAGTCGATCCGCAGTCCAACCATTTAACGAGCAAACCGACCCATCAAATTTAACATTACTCGTGTACCGGGTCTAACATGGATTGTCCTGGCCTGGATAGTCGGACTTGCAATTTGCACCGGTTTGGTGGTAAAAATAATCAATTAAAAGTTAAAAAATTAAAAAAGAATTCAAACTATACAGTCTTTCAAAAAACAAACTGTGGCGGAACTCGCACTTTTATGCTCGAAATAATAGAATAATGCTATTTATCTTTTCGTATGATGTGAATTAAATGTACGGATATGAGATTCTCTCTACTGACCTTTATCTTGTGTGAAAATGTTTTAACAACATGATTTCTATCTTCTTTTGGTTAATGCAAATCAGTCATGCACACTGATAGTATAATTGATATCTTCTTTCACGAGTAGTTGATCTTCTTATTTGTACTATGTACATATTCTAACTTAATCTATGCATCACCAAAGGGGTAAGACACCCTGTTCTTGAAATGGCATGTGTACCCGATTATTGCTTTTTTCAAAAAAATAATTACATGGAGGAAATTGGTTTATAAAACGTTGATTTTGTATCAATTTTTATCAAGTATTCCGATAGGTTCAAATAGTCAATTTATATGTATGAATAGACTAGCTTGTTTTACTCATTGAATAGATAATCGTGATATATTTGGATTTACAAAATCAGTTTTGAATGAATAAGAAATTGAAGTCCAAAGTTAGGTTGTCAAAATGGAAAATTGGCCATATCACTTGACAGCTTGAATGACCGCTTCGCGCGCAGCTAGCAGCCAAGTCTTTGAAAAAGACATCGAGTGGTGGATCAGGTAGTCAGCGAGATCTGAAGAGCTATGTCTCTTCGTGAAACACACTGACGTGTGTCTCTGGCCACAACCCATCAACCTCTATAAATTAGGCTCCCTTGGCGGTCTAAATGCATTCTAATTCATATGCTTTCATCACTTTAAACTTTGTAAGGTTCCTCTCCTAAGATCTTTCTGCCGTACAAAAAGAGAGAGAATAATCGAGAGTCAATTATTACCTTGGATGCATGGAAACACTCAGACTTTTTGTGCAAAGACTACATCTTAATTGGTTTGGACAACAAACTATATGGAGTGTATAGTGCTATGAAGTCTGCAAAGAACTTTGGGAATCTTTAGAAAAAAGTACAAAATGGAAGAACCTAGCACGAAGAAATTCATCGTTGAAAAGTTCTTCGACTACAAGATGATAGACTCCAAAATCGTCATCAATTAAGTCCAACACCTCCAGGTTCTTTTACATGACATACATGTTGAGAATAAAAAGTAGAATGAGTCACTCCAAGTTACTGTTATCACAAGAAACTCTCTCATTTATGTAGAGATTTGAAAAACTAAATACATAAATATGCTTATTATTGATGAAAATAGTGGATATTGACTTACAATTGGGGTAATTTTGGTTTTTATAGGTCATAAACCTAAATGAAAAGAGAATGAGACAAAAATGAGAGAAAATGGATCAAAAGTGTACAAAAACATGAAGTTATGGACCAAAGCACACAAGTTAGAAAGTTGGAGGACCTTGAATTGTAAATTTTGGAAGGCAAAATTGATATAAAGATCAAAATTCGAGGACCAAATTGTACATGATCAAAGTTGAGGGACCTGACATGCAATTATATGGAGGACTAAGTTGGACACGCGCATGCTTAATATGGTGCTCGCGCAAGAAAGGTGCTATAATATATCGACACCAAAATGGTCTCATGACGCGCGAACAAGCCAAGAATGCCAGTGCGCACGACCTTCCGGCTGGGTAATTTTGCCTGTTTTGCATAAATTTCGGGACTTCTTCTACAATTTCACTCGAGATTTTTTGCTCTTTAAATACCATTTTTTATTCAATTTTAGGGCAAGACTCATAAGAGAACACTTCAAATGGAGAAGAGGCAAGAAGAAGAAGAAGAAGAAGAGAATATCTAACAAAATTTGGGAGTTTGAAAGGGATATTTAAAATTTCCATCCCTCATATCTTCAAGAATATAATCAAGAGACGATTTTCTTCCATTATCTTGAATTTTTCTATTATCTTCTTCATTTTGTAATGAGTTTTCTCTTTATTTCCTTTTTGTGCCTCTATTTTACAATGAGCTATGTGTTTAATGTTAGGATTTATGGTGTAACTTGACCTAGTTTTCATTAATGTCAATATTCATCATTTAATGTTTTAATTACTATGGTTATTGTGCATTTATTATTGTGCTTAACTTTTCATCATGTATATGGTCAATAGATGATTGAGTTAGGTAGTTTCAATCATTGAGAGATTGTTGTGCATTCTTGATCAAAATGATTAATGTCCTAGGTTGTTTTAGGAGATAGAAATATACTCCAAACCCTAGATGACCCATTAAGTATTTTCTTTACGATTAATCCATTGGTTGGGTTTTTATCAATATAGAGATATAGTGGGTAAAATCAATCAATTAGAGTTAAAAATTCGTTCGAATGAGGTAATTAACTAAACTTGAAAAATTAGGTCTAACATTTTAACTTGGTAATTTGCATTTCCGATTTATTGCAATATTAAAGAAATGACGGTTAAGTGACATCGTACATCCCAACTCATTTATAATCCAAATTTCCTTCTCTTTCATAATTGTTATTTTAATTGATCTTCAAATTCCTTTTCTTTTTCGTTTCACATATAAAATCAAATTGTGTGTTTTCAATTGTTAAATTGAGTCAACAATTGTGTAATTAAAAAAAAAAAAAAATACTCCTCGAGGGGTCGATATTAGGACTGACAAGTCTACTTTATTACTTGAACGCACCCATGCACTTGATTTATCTGTTTTGGTTTTTATTACATAGACTATGGCCTAAGAAACCTCGTCCTGCCTTCCCATGCTTTCCATTTAGAAGAAACAAAGAGATAAGAAGGAATATATATTTAGAAACCTCGTCCTCACATAGAGCTCATGCTAATCATCTCAGTATTGTTTATATTTTAATGGATGTTCCAAAGTGTAATCTGAATTGAAGCAATACCAAACTTTAATTTGTTTAATTGAGTCATTGGGCTTCAATTTGGTTTCAAAATTCATCATTATGCCACATTTAATCACATATCGTCTTAAAACCTAATGAAAATTACTTAGTTAGCAATCATACTGTGATTTTAAAAAATAAAAAATAAAAATCATACTGTGATTAATATCTTCTGCGCAATCGATATGCGGAACCCTAAAAATCAAAAATAGTAAAATGAGGGTTATGATATTTTATTTTATTTTTATTTAAAGTTTGTAAAATGTTTCTATTACATGGTGTGGGGGTAAGTTGGCTTGTCATGCAAAGATTACTTTGAATCTTTGTTGTGATATAACCGTTAATTAAGTAATTTTCATCGATTTGAAAAAAATACCGTGAAACTAAAACCCAAATAAAGTTCGATGACCCAAAAGAAATCAAAATCAAAATTAATAATTCAATTGGCCAGCAAATTGAAGAAAAGTCCATTTGTTGGATACCACAAGTTGTACCTATATATTCATTCTGCTTGGCACTTAATATAACGATGAAAGGACCCTTATCCCTTTCCACAGCCAGTGGACCATAAGTTTTCACCATGACCTCATAAACCTTATCATTTTTCAATAAATGATTAGCAGCCACCCAATCTAGTTATTTATCTTGGCCCAATTATTTTCTTATTTTACTTTTGTTGTTCTTTTAAAAAAAAAAAAGTTAATGCAAAGTGGTAACGGAGTAAAAATATCTCTAAAGTTTTGTCGTCGCCAATTTATAAAAAATATTAAATAATATTTGACAAAACATATATACAATTCGTACGTGGCAAAATGTGTCCCAAAACAAAAGGAGTAAGGCGGCTTTCAAATTTAGAAGACTATATGATATAATCACTCTCGAAGAAAGAAACAAGTAATTGACGAATGAAAAATACATCATCTCAAAAGTATCATCGCGTGTAATACACTTATTTGTTATTTTAATTGATTTTCAAATTCCTTTTCTTTTTCGTTTCACATATAAAATCAAATTGTGTGTTTTCAATTGTTAAATTGAGTCAACAATTGTGTAATTAAAAAAAAAAAAAAAACTCCTCGAGGGATCGATATTAGGACTGACAAGTCTACTTTATTACTTGAACGCACCCATGCACTTGCAATATATAATTTTAGCGAACATCGTGCTCTTTTGATAAGAAACATAGTGAGAAATAAGTTTTTTTTAGGGAGGGGAGGTGAGGGAAAAAAAGTAGTAGTTTGATTTATCTGTTTTGGTTTTTATTACATAGACTATGGCCTTAGAAACCTCGTCCTGCCTTCCCATGCTTTCCATTTAGAAGAAACAAAGAGATAAGAAGGAATATATATTTGGAAACCTCGTCCTCACATAGAGCTCATGCTAATCATCTCAGTATTGTTTATATTTTAATGGATGTTCCAAAGTGTAATCTGACTTGGAGCAATACCAAACTTTAATTTGTTTAATTGAGTTATTGGGCTTCAATTTGTTTCAAAATTCATCATTATGCCACATTTCATCACATATCGTCTTAAAACCTAATGAAAATTACTTAGTTAGCAATCATACTGTGATTTTAAAAAATAAAAAATAAAAATCATACTGTGATTAATATCTTCTGCGCAATCGATACGCGGAACCCTAAAAATCAAAAATAGTAAAATGAGGGTTATGATATTTTATTTTATTTTTATTTAAAGTTTGTAAAATGTTTCTATTACATGGTGTGGGGGTAAGTTGGCTTGTCATGCAAAGATTACTTTGAATCTTTGTTGTGATATAACCGTTAATTAAGTAATTTTCATCGATTTGAAAAAAATACCGTGAAACTAAAACCCAAATAAAGTTCGATGACCCAAAAGAAATCAAAATCAAAATTAATAATTCAATTGGCCAGCAAATTGAAGAAAAGTCCATTTGTTGGATACCACAAGTTGTACCTATATATTCATTCTGCTTGGCACTTAATATAACGATGAAAGGACCCTTATCCCTTTCCACAGCCAGTGGACCATAAGTTTTCACCATGACCTCATAAACCTTATCATTTTTCAATAAATGATTAGCAGCCACCCAATCTAGTTATTTATATGGCTTTTGCATTATTTAGCTTGGCCCAATTATTTTCTTACTTTACTTTTGTTGTTCTTTTAAAAAACATGTTAATGAAAAGTTGTAACGGAGTAAAAATATCTCTAAAGTTTTGTCATTGCCAATTTATAAAAAATATTAAATAATATTTGACAAAACATATATACAATTTGTACGTGTCCCAAAACAAAAGGAGTAAGGCGGCTTTCAAATTTAGAAGACTATATGATATAATCGCTCTCGAAGAAAGAAACAAGTAATTGACGAATGAAAATACATCATCTCAAAAGTATTATCACGTGTAATACACTTATTTGTTAACCAAAACTAATGTGCTACCGAAGTATCAAAAATTGGGCAACTAAATCGAGACACCAAAAGTGAATTTGTAATTGACTAGAGATTTACGCCCACTCCACCTCCCAACAATAAGAGTATCCAATAGAGAGTTGGAAAATTTTCTTTTAGTTGAAAAATATTAATAATCAAACGCACTCTTAAAGTTTATTCCAATGACTGGATTCCAGTAGATATCAAGCTTTTCATAAGATAGAGATTGCCATTTTGTTTCTTCTAAAAATGGTACTTTTACTAATATGATAATGGTATTTTGGGCCACACTACGTTAAAATGTCTGGGCATAGACACCAACCACAGTTAAATTTTTTCTCATTTTATCGGATAAGCTGAATTATATGCCTGCATTTCAGGACAAGAAAAGGCAAGCTTCCAATTTTAATAACTTAAATTAAATTGATTTTCATTTTTTTAAGTAAATCGAAAACTATTTTACATATATAATTTAGAGTAATACTTCAAGTAATTTCCGCTTTAAGCTGCAATTTATTAACAAAAACTGATAAAATACATTATTAACCAAGTTTTTTCTTCTCATGTCATCACCTTGTCAAAAACTCGATTCTTCAGTGGTTGGCCTCCTTAAGAAATAACGCAAACTATTCGCAAGAACCTGTAGCAGCATTTTATAAGATCAAATGCATTATTTGGGATTAAACCGATAAATTGCAGTTTCCAAATCATCGTAAAAGCATGTTTTTACAATAACCGGGTATACCTGTTGAAGGGGTTTGATAATAGCTTTTCCCTTGTAGTTTACATGAAACTTTGCCTTGGCCAACAAACCCTGTGCACCAAAATTCGAAAGTTCCATGAGTTGAAAATGGCAGCTATTTCTATTGCTACGGCTACCATAGTGTAATCATTGACGATATTATTGTCTTAAACTAGTCATTTACCTCTGTATCGAACTCTCCAGATTCAACAGAGATGTTTATCTCAGTAATGATCTTTACAAGATCCACGAGTAATCCAGGACGATCAGCTGTCTCCACGTAGAGTAAGCTGCCAATATTGGAATACTCACGTATAAAACCCTTTAATTAGCACCAACATGCTAACAAAGTAAGGAAATAAACTGCTTGTAATGAAGATTGACAACAAGCAAATGAGACTTGAGAGAGAGAGAGAGAGGGAGAAAGGGGAGATAAAATAGAGAAATTAGAGGGGAAACTATGAGTTTATACAGTAATCAAGTCTAACTGTTACAATGCGTAATCCCCTTTATATTGGTTTTAAACTAATCAAATTTAAGTAAGACGAAACTAATAAAAAACTAGGAAATATATTAAATAAATCCTATTTACTTTTCCTGAAATAAGAATCTAAACATTGAGAGTCTTCGTATAATATATGTAATAGGATCTCCATCTCCTACAGCACTCATCAACCATCATTTGGAGCGTTTCTGGCTAAGCTTAAAAAGTTACTTATGCTTAAATATGTCAGTTTTTACGATAATTTTTATAGGTCAAAGTTGGAAAGAGGCAAGTTATTTATTTTGATAGTAAGTTTAAGATAAGCAACATTTTTACTTAAAAATAAGAAACAAATAGTAGTCCAAAAGTTTTTAGCACACACTTCTACTTTTTCTTTTTAAGCTTACCGAACATGCACTTAATCCAGTGATTAGTTCAACTGCTAAATGCGTGCAATATTGACATGCTCTATGTTCGTACCTTCGTTCAGGACCATCTTCATGGACGGTGATATGGGTTGCTATATCCACATCAATCTGCACAAAGACAATCAGACGAATTAACATACTTGCAATAAATTTTAATCTTCAAATAAATGTCCATTTTTGCATAAGACTAATAACCATAAAGGAAGTAATGCTCAATTATTGAGTAAACTGTTAGCTGATCAGGATCAAAGAGGTTGACTATTTGTGTGTAAATAAAATTCCATGCATGAAGTTACGCTCATCAGCGTTCTCGATATACTTATGGTAATAATACCTACACAACCTTTTGGCACAATCCAAATTACATCATACCAACCAGTTGTTCAAGCTCGACTTGTTTTCGTATGAGCTTTAAATTAAAGTTCAAACTTCATTTTTTTTTCAACAATTCTAACGAGAATTATTTGATTGTTGTGTTGAAATTTAATTGCTAATTATTAAATACACACCCAAACTATAAAGAGAAAGACGTAGCCATTATTAAGACAACCTTATTAAGAGGAATAATTCAAGCATTAATATTTTCATCTTTATTCAATGAGGGATTATCACTTAATATACACTCACAAGATGGTGAGTCATATGAGAGCACCAATCTTGAAACCCGAGTACTTATTACGAGTCTTAGTCGAATTAAATTACTTGTTGGAGATTAATAGGCTCAATTACATATTAAGACTCAGGGGTTTTATCTTAAAAGGTCAACATTATTAAGATGAGTAGCTCAAGTCCTTATATGTTGATTAATATTTTTGTCTTTATTCTACGTGTTAGATATCCCTTAACAGTCAGACAAATAATGAGGGGTAAATACCTTTTGAATTGGTGGTATGGCACCAAATGCGACCCCCATAGCCAACTGTGAACTTGACTCCTGGAAAACTCATTCAGAATTAGCAATAAAATTACAGAATAAAAGCCATGAAAGAGGTAGTCTATTAGAAATTTCATTAACAGAAGAATACCGGATGATATTCTATCAGATTGTTAATTATTGTCAAACGTATTGCCTCAAGCAACTCGGGTTCATCGACCTTTCTCCCTGTTGAACTGTAAACAAGCCCCGTATAAAGATAATGAAAATCACAAAATAATAATAATAACAATAATAATAATAATTACCTTTTACCAACAGATATAATTAATTGAAGAATTTAGAAATAAAGTTAGAAACTTTTCCAGGTTTGGATTCCACAAACTCACAATAAATACTTTTCTTCTATAAATTTTAGAAAATATATGTGATTCTCTATTCATGTGTATGTTTGACAACCGAGCTAGTGAACTTTGACACATACTTCAAGCTCAGGCAAATAAGACATTAGAGAGGAGTACAGAAGTCGAGCCGATATGAATTGGATGTCTCACATACTATTTCTGACATTTCCAAGGCTATAGGCAAATATTATTGACAAGAACCCCTAGTTTGAGCCTTTAAGAAAAGGATAGCAGTCCGTTTGTCCCAAAACTGAATGATGATCAGGAACAATGGAACATGACATCTAGTTGGCACTATCAGACATCTAAATCCAGAGTCCATAAAAATGTTGACTTCACTGACAGAGAATTCCGCAAACAAAACAAAGCAGAACATTTACTATGTAAAGAGCTTATAAAAGAGGATTCCAGAATTAAACTTACGCTTTAGTGATAGCGAATTTGTTGTGCTTCCCCGATGAATCAAGGTAGACATTTGCCTTGACAACATTCAGTCCAAGATTTTTAAGAGCATTCATCTGAAACACATAGGCCAACAATCACGTAACAGTCACCAAATATCTTCTGCAAAATTAGTGTTGATAACCAACTATAGAATCCTGTTTAGATCCAACTATGTAGAACCTTGAAATGTAGATAATGGCATGTTTTAAGGAGAATTGGATAGTAAAGTATTAAACAAGAAAAATTATAGGGTCTAGTCCTATATATGCAGTAGTGCATACTAAACATGCACTAAAAGGATGGCGTCATACTGTGTCGAGAAGTGCCCCAAGACGATCCCCGAAAGTTATCTCTACGATTGTAGCATCTGGATCTGAGTCTTGATCTATTAGAACACTGGGCATTGGAACTGTATCAGTTTCTTGAGAATTTCCACCCTGCTTTGCCAATTTCCACAATCAAACTAGCTATTTTAGCAATGAGTAATGAGCAGTTAAATATTCAAACGAAAAAATAATTGAAGCAATAAAAAGTGTTTGATACCTCAACAGCTGTGGCTGGAGACGCTTTTCCAATAATTGTACTCGCAGAAAATGACAAGCTGAAACAAGACAACCGGACATAATTGGACTTCATAGGAAGGATTTGGATGTTGCAACTGAACAAGTCAGGTGTCTTGAGCTTGCAGTTAAATTTATGAGTCGGGATACATTATTTTTGTAGTTACGATTCTTATAATTTCTACTGAATTGTTTGACTGTCGTTGACAAATTTAGCCAATCCAGAGGATAATTTCCAGCTGGAGGAACTTCATTCGAAAAAACATTAACGAAACCACCAGCATTTAGATAAGTGAAAAAGGAAATATAATTTATATTTTAGGCTTTACAACAGCTATTTTTAAACAATCAAAGATTTACATTAGCAAAAAACTAAATCTTGAGCATTAAAGATAACTATATTTATGCACTGATAATGGAAAAAATAATAATAATAATAATAATAATAAATCAATTTTCTAATAATACACTCTTTTACCTCAACAAATCCAAACTCAAGAAAATGCAACCAATTGATCAAGAATACAAATGATTAACAGAGCAAGCCTAGCCCCGGGAGTCCAAAATTTAAGCTAACGACAAATACAACAAGTTTAAGATATACAAAAATCAGAATGAGTAAACTCTAATCACAGAAAGATTCAAAAATTCAAACAAAAGAGAAAAAAGCAATTTCTGTATCTATAACCAAACACACACCAAGATAAATGCTGATATAAATGAATTACCTCCTTTGGGGTATAATGCATGGAGGATGAACTGGATCCAAACTAAAGAAGCATCTCAAAGGAGCAGCCTTTGAAATGGATTGTTTTTCAATAGCTTTCAAATTACTGTGAAGCCCGAAATTACTCCCAGTGGAAGCCATAGCCACAGCCATTTTCTATGCAATTGAACGAGAACAAGAAAAAGTTCTACTTCTGAATAAAAATAAAATAAATTTTAAAGCATCTTGGGGGGTTTTTCCTTATGGGTATTCTTGATTATATCGCCAAGAAAGAAACAAATTGCAAAGGTGGGAATTATGGGAGAAGAAGATATTGTGGGGACTAAAACAAAAAAATTGGCTGCAAGAAAAGTAGTTGTAGTTGAGTCTTTTACTCTCGTAGAATCCGCCATTATCATCAATCTGTCTTTATAGTGTGAGATATTTATACAACAAATATCCTATCCTTTCTTTTCCTTTCCTTTTTTTTTTTTTTTTGTAATTGGGAAGATAAGAAAAAGGAGGGTTATGGTGGAAGTTTACATTTTTATCTAAAATCAATGGCCCCCTTTGATTTCACCAGTTCATGTCATCTTCTTTAGTGCCATGGGTGCTAGCAATGACACTATTGGTTGAGAATTAAAGGAGCTTATATTATTATTCTTTTACTTCCGATGTGTCCACAACATATCTATCAATTTTATACTTTTAACACAAAAAATATCAGAGAATTTCCAATACCAGTAGATAATTGTTAATATGGCTATGAGGCCCGGCTCCATGTCCATGGATGGCTCGGGTCCACATTTACACCAAGCCAAGGTCAAGTTTAGCTCAATTTTTAACTAGACAAGCCAAAAGTCTGGCCCGAGCTTGTAAGCTATACATGCTAACCTTGAGCATTGGGTATGTGGATTTTTTATGTAGAGATAACAAAAATTTTCTCCTTCCCATTCCGCATTGCAGTGACCCAAGTGGGATGAGTACATGAAACATAGTACCGTCTGTTGGGAATTTTATTAGTCTTGCACAACATAATTTAAAATAATTTCAATTTCCTTCACGTATCGTCTTTGTATTTAGATAGAAATTGTAATTAGAATTATACATTTGGATAAATCCTTCAACCTTCTTTGAAAATCTTGATCACGAACATTCACGATCCTTGCTTCTCTTTGTAAATCTTGATCTACAACGATCTTTTCAAATCTCAATTGTTCAACCTTCAATTGTAATCCACACAGAATTAAAAGAATGAAAGATTATGATTTTTCTTTCTTTTACCACCAAGATTTTGATAAATTAATGTAGAAGAAGTTATCATGTGATGAAATTTCGAATTTTATCAAATTTCATGCAAAAAATCATATTTTCATCCAAACTCAGGAGGCTATAACTTATTCATTTTAAGTCCAAAATCTAAATTCTTTATATGGTTGGAAAGCGAATTGAAATAAATTTATAACCATATCAATCTTACTGCATAATTATCAACGTATAGAAAGCAGTAATTTTTTTAAAGTTTCAACAATATTTACTAGGACTTCAATTTTCTCTCAAATATAATAACAAAAATTGATGAAATTTTCAGGTGAATTCTAAAGCATATTGTGTGTGTGTAATTCCAAAATTTTGTAAATTTTAGACATATATATATATCAAAAGATGCTATTAAAGGCTATAGTTTCAAAAACTTTACATACAATATTCATTACTCAATTGAATCATATAATGACATATTTTAAGCATGTGTTATAGCAAAGAATTTAACATTATGGCTTTAATACCAATGTATTAATTCGAAACATACTTGAACATAAATTTCGAGTCAAAATCCATACTAGAAATGATGAATTCCAAGATCTTTTGAATGGTTGAATCATCTTGCTTTCCAAAACTCCAAACTTGCAATTTCCTTGCACACCAATAGTCTCAATTCCGATCACAATGGAAGGGAATTATTAGCCACAATCTAAGTTTTAATTATTGCGAATTTTCATGCCAAAATAGTGGTTCTAAGTGTCTTTCAAATTTTTGTGATATTTTCCATACAAATTTCAACATATTCTGCCATCTTTTATCTCTTTTTATATACAATAACCGTTGGAGGATGTATATGAGTAAATGGTGGTTATAGAGAATTGTAAATTTGAATTTTAAGTTCAAATCACTCCCTCCAATCATTTTAATATCTTATTGTTTGAGTCATCCCACATGGAGCCACACCAAGAATATGTGATCGAAAAAGAAAATTATACCATTGACGTTGGAAATAATCTGTTACATATAAATGTCGTTTCCTCACATAAATATGAAAAATATATGCATGTTTTTTTCAATACACCAAAATAAGATACATGTACGGGGAAGATCAAAATTATTGTACGTACTATCAATTAAACTCGTTAAAATTACCTTGTTAATTGTAAATTTTAGGCCAAATCTAACTCACCAAATGGTTGGATGAACCAGACAGAGTATGTCAGCAGTTTCGAACCCAGTCCTGAAGCAATGTTTCGCTTTCGGAGATGATGAATTTTCGTATCTTCAGCAATGCATTCAAATTTGACCTTAATATTTCTTTCAATTCTTTCAATTACGGCTCAAAATATGGTAAGTCTCAAACACAGCAATTTTAGTTTTCTTTTTGGGGGATGTAGAAAATTCAATATATAAAAAAGAGTGATTGTATAAAATGATTTTTTTTTTTTTTTGTAGGCATATATGAATTTTTTCCCCCAAGATGAATATTCCTACGAGGAAATTACAAAAAATCAGAATTTTAAAGTTTCAATTTCAAATTTGAGATATAAACTTTATTGATACAAAAATCAAATATTAATTGATTTATTTCATCTATCTTATCTCTCTAAATCATAATTTCCCAAACCTAAAACCCTCTCTCTCTCTCTCTCTCTCTCTCTCGATCTCTCTCTCTCTCTCTATTTATTTCATCTATCTTATCTCTCTAAATCATAATTTCCCAAACCTAAACCCCTCTCTCTCTCTCTCTCTCTCTCTCTCTCTCTCTCTCTCTCTCTCTCTCTCGCGTGCCACCACCGGAGCACCATCGGCTTTTCCACACAATCGAGACCGTTCCTTGTGTCGAGAAGAAGGCCAAGTGGGTCCTCCGCTGGATTGACGAGTTAGAGTCCTTCGCTGAGCGCATTCTCGCCTTTGCTTGCGTCGAAGGGATTTTCTTCTCGGGAAGCTTCTACACGATATTTTGGCTAAGAAAGTGTGTATTAATGCTTGGATTAACTTTTTCTAATGAGTTAATCTCGCAAAATGAGGGTTTACACTGTGATTTTGCTTGCTTGCTCTACAGCCTTCTAAGGATGAAACTTAGTGAGGATCGAGTCAAGGGAATTGTTGTTGACGCGGTGGATATCAAGAGGGAATTTGTCTGCGATGCTCTCCCTTTTTGCCCTGGTCGAAAGACTGGTTAAGAAGCGGCCAGAGGTGGCAAAGTAGAGTCGGTGGAAGTTGCCAAGCGTTCTGATTTTTGGATTTGATTTAAGAGCAATTGCACACAACCAGTGGCATTCTAGTTGTGGTGGTGAGATAGTGGTGGCGACAGTGTTGGTGGTTGTGGTGGTAAGGTGATTGCGGCGACGATTTTGTTGGTGGTTGAGCGATGGTTTTGTGGTGTTGTTTTAAAGGTAGTTACGGTGGTGACTGGTGGTATGTGCAATGGTGTTGCTGCTGTGGTGTGGTGTGGTGATGGTGGTGTTGCAAAAATGGTGGTGGAGGAGGCGGTGGTGACTGGTGGCGGCGATGGTAGGGATGGTTGTGATGATTTTTGTTGGGAGTGTATTGGATCTAGTGGTGGTGGCTTGATGACGGTGTTGTGGTAGTGGGGCGGCGTGATAGTATTTGTGAGAAATTATATAGTTGATTTTTTTACCAAGTATTGGTGGTGGATCAGGATCGGGGTTGGGGTGTTTTGCTGTATGTGACCAATTATTTGGTACATTGTGATTTACCATTAAAATGTGACCTTAAAATTTCATAATTTGTGATAAAAAAAAATAATGTGACCTAAAAAATTGTTACACATGTGATCGATAATTTAATAATTTGTGACTGTCTAATAAGTTGTAACTTATAATATTTGTAATTTGTGACCTATAAATAAATTGTGGTGTTTCAATTTTTGATTTGTGAGCGACAAACAAATTGTGACCTAAAAAATTATTGAATTGTGATGGTAAAAAAATTTGTGATTTGTGACCAATGAATAATATGTGACTTATTAAATTGATGGATTTGTGATCTATGAATAAATTGTGACGTAAAAATTTTTAATTTATGACCGATGAATAAATTGTAACCTATAAAAATTTTGAATTGTGATTGTAAAAGTAATTTGTGACATATAAAATTGTGATTTATGACCAATTATATGAAATTTGTGATCAAATTATATGGAATTGTGATATTAATATATTTAATTAATA
>CAIGRB010113486.1:0-13684 GCA_903798255.1 Fraxinus quadrangulata
ATATCTCTTCTTTTAATCGAACTTATTCTGCTGAGGTTGCATCTTCTTGGAACGTAAACTTGTGAAAGGTACTATCGCTGGACACTAACAGATTGTAGAAGGTACTAAGCATATCAATAAAGTTGTAGCATGAAATCTTACTTTCCTACATATTCCCTTTTGTATTTGCTTCTCACTTTTGGCATTCTCAAGGTCCAATACCTTTTCTACATCGTGCCTTGTAAAGCCAAAGTCTCTTGTAAAAGGCGTATATGGAACCAAAACATATCAAAAGCCATCGATGACTCTATATGTATGCTTCCATTGAGATCCTTAGGCAAAGCGTATTAAGTTTGAATATATATGCCAACAAATCCGGCATTATTCTTGACAAATTTAGAACCGTAAACATACGAGTTTTCTCTTCTGGTAAGAATCGAATACTCAAAATTGAGTGAAGAATGTGTATACCAAAGTTTAAATATTAAATACAAGTTCACTTGCAAAGATAATATGACCCACAAAAATCAATTAAATCAAGATGACAGATGATGACCAAATCATCCGGCAAGAAAAAAGAACATTAGTAATAAAGATATACAAAGTCATTTGATCTTGATAACAATCACGTACAAGATGTTGTCTTTTCTTGTCGCATTACCTTTAAGAATTGGAATTATTATTTCTTAATACGGTGGAATTCTCGAGGTAAGCATAAATCGGTGATATCAATAATTGTTGTACAATAAAGGGGCTTAACAAAAATTCACTATTTCATTCTTTCTTTGTTTTTATTGACGATATTTTCTTTATTTCATGAAAGTTTGCCTCCTCAAATCATTAGCCGAGTGGAAGACATTGAGAAGGACATCACATCCCTTTCACAACTTTGAGGTTCTAAACTTGGTTGCACTACTCCGATTTTGTCATTTCCAAAAATTCCAAAAGCTTAAAACCACTTGTGACCTAACTGAGTAGTCACATTGTGAGCTCCCACCTAATAACACCACTAAGATCTTGCAACTAACCCCATCCACTACTTTTGTCCTAAATCGTGGCACTTTTCTTCTGAATAATCCCACTTCTCAACATACAAACAAGATAGTTGCTTCATCGAAGCATCCTCTCATTTTCCCACTTCTAAGAAGCTTCAAGAAATCAAGTTATTGGCAAAAGATCAATAATTTTAACCTTTAGATACTTTGCGCGATATGATTTATTATGTCTTGTATCTATCTCTTATTTTGCGTATCTTTTAACTGCTCAAGTAACGGCACATACAAGGACTAAATGTGATACTTTTATTTTCATAAATTTTTTGACATGCATGTAGTGTTACAAATAGATTATGACAAGACTTGATTTCAAGACCTCTACCTGTTTTCATACTAATTGAGTAATCTCATCCAAAAATTGAAACCGTTAAATACAATACATATTTTTTTTTTTCGACACAGACTTGCTTGGAATTGTGTATAGAATAAATAGAAATGTGTTACATGTAGTGTAATGGCCAAAGTTTTACCAGTTTATACAGCCATGAAAAACATACTTTTGCATCAAGTGGAATATAAGTTAGTGCCTATGTAGTACAAAGAACAAAGACAATGCTGTGCCAAAATTCAAGGTTGAACAACACAACACAACACAAAAGCATATCCCATATATGGATAAAACAAAAATAATTGTCTAGCCTTATGTTGTAGAACACCTGTATGGGCCACCATCACATTCTTCGCTTGCACAAAAAAATGTGCATTCAACACAGAACCCCATGCTTTCAAAACCAAAATTTTGTAGACACCCACCACCACCACCACCCCCCATCCCCATAGGGCAGACAATGCCCTAGACAACATTATCAATGTTTTGATTTTCTAAAACTATTAGTCCTTTTTTCTCTTCATCAGTACTTTTATTGCTCATTTCCAAGCTAGTCAGCTTAGATGCTTTCAAAGTTTCCACTTCCCAGTCTATGCACTTGAATATGACATACAGAATCGAAATGGCACAGGCCACTTGAGCCGACAGAAGTCCATACCACAGCCCGCTGAACCCAACCTTGAGCCAGAAGGCCAAGCCGACAGCTACTGGAGTGCCCACGAAATAAAATGAGCCAAGATTTATACGAGCACCCACAACTGGCCTAGCTGCGCCACGTAGAATGCCACAGCCAGTGGTTTGTGGACAATTCCAGAGCTCGCATAAGCCGATAATTGGCAAAACGGATGCAACTAGAGATTTGAGCATTTTATCTTTGGTGAAGAGGCCGCTCCAACTTGTCCGGAATATGGATGTCCAAATAACATTGACAATTCCAATGACAAATGCACATGCCAAAGCAACCATTGCAGCTAGCTTCGCTTTGTACGGCTTCCCGGCTCCCAACTCATTTCCCACCTGCATAGAGAATCAATAAACGAAAGACAGTCAAAGAACACATGATTCCCCCTTCCACTACATAAAATTAAGATGAGAGTTCCATGCTGCCATCGTAAATGAAAAGGAAGAATATTATGTACACTTGATCCGTTTTTGGTTGGTTAAACAATTATGTCGTTTATGATAAATTCATTGAATTTAAGCACAAAAGAACAAGAAATACAGGACGTCAATTCAAAACTTGTCCCACACAAAATTTGTCCAATATCAATACTGTGTGATGAACATCCCTGTTTTATATTTGATGTAACAGAGTGAATTATTCTAATCACAAATGAAAGGGCTAAACAGGCATAGTTCAAACACCTAATTAAAGTTTTAATCAATGTGCCATCACAGTGAATAAAAGAACAATGAGAAGCCAAATGATGCAGCAACGTCAAATAAATACGTTTCAATTTACTCAATGTTGGCCAAGTAGCCCCCGAAAGGACATGAAACATAAAAGACTAGTTGAAAATTGTAAGAGTAAATCTGTCCCGTAGAGTTCATTATTGCATGCAGACATATCGAAATGACAGGCCGATTATAGTATGGAAATAATCGAAGATACAAGTAAAAAATTACCCTCGCTGAGACACAGCCAGCCAAGGCCATTGGCACAGTGTACATAAGGCTAGTGGTCTGGATAAGTATCCCGGTGGCAGCCACTGCCAGCCTGGGATTTGGTAAATATCCGGCCAACACCGTCACAATCTCATACCACCACCACTCTAAACAAATTCCAATGCAACTAGGTACAGCCAACTTAAGCAACGGTCCCACCCCACCACACACATCACCAATCCCAGCCTTCCATTTCCATTCCAACCTCCCGTAGGAGTACACGTACCCCATCATCAGCAGCATCATATGCAGATTTGTTAACACCGAAGCCATCGCCACCCCGGGAACCCCCAAACCCATTACCACCACAAGAAAATAATTCAACGGCACGTGGAATATCACAGCCATTAAAGTACACCACATTTGTGGCTTAGTAACCCCTTGTGACCTTAAATAAACCCTCAAAGGTTGTAACAAAGTGTTGGTCAACAGGTCAGGAAGGGAATAGATACAGTACTTAGCAGCCATTAAGGTAATGTCTTTGTCTTGTCCCATGAAAATCATTATTGATTCAAGATTGACCCAAAGAACACTTACTGGAATGACGGCCAAGAAAAGTATGAAAATCATACGGTGGAGAGAGACCGAGAGAAGATCCCAGTTTTTGCTACCATAGGCTTGGCTGCAAACTGGCTCAAGCCCAGAAGCCAAGCCTACTAAAACAGAATAGCCAGTGATGTTTGTGAAGCCAATGGAGAGGGCACCTCCGGCTAGCTCTAGGCTCCCAAGCCAACCCAAGAACAAGACAGAAACCACAGCTCGAAGATAGACTAAAAAATTCATTGCTGTTATTGGCAGTGCCATTGACCATAGTTCCTTCAGCTCCTCCACCACCTTTACAAAAAAAAAAAAAAAAAAAANTAACTATCCGTGATTTGTACAAGTCTCCTCACCACTTAGTAGAAGATAGTTAGGACTTAGGAATGCAGTACTATGACAGATTAAACATAGGTGCTGTCTAACATACCTTAACATGTGCATATTTGGTACGATTAGACAGAACCAAACAATATAACCAACAAGATTCTAGGTTCGATCTCCAATGCTATCAAATATCTCTTCCAAAAATACTATATATGTATATATAATATCTAATATCTCTAAATTTCAAACAGAGAAGTATATAACACTATATACGAACATAAATAATAGGCATATTATAGATACAGATATACTTATTAAAATGGAGGGCTTACCTGGGAGGAGGAGGGGAGTTTATGAGAGTAAAAATCTGGGCTTTGTTCAGCCATTGATGAAGCTGGGAAAATCTGTATTGAAAAGGGCTACTGAAAGTGCGTGTAATAACCTGCTAAACAAGGAAAAAAATTACAAAATAAATTTTAGCAGAAAAAAAAAATTACGAAATAAGTTACTTATTTTCAATAAACTTATATAGGAAGAATACAGAGTATTCAAGGAAATGATTATCCACCCTTCATATTTCTTTCAAACTTTCTTGATTATTGATGATGAAGTATTAAGGGTCTTGATTTTAGATACAATATGAGTGTATATATTAGGCAAGGGTGGGGGTGGATTGGAATATATATATAATTATTTATAGTGATATAGGCAACTTTTGCTACTGGCGGCGACTATACACGAGATTAATAGGGATTTTACAAGTAACAGAGGAAACTTTAAAGGACACATGAATCAAAATGAAAAATATTTTTCAGAGAGAGGGAGAGAGAGGGGAAAGCGATGGAGAGAGAGACTTAAAGAAGAAATAGAGAACGACAGAGATTTTGGCTTTTGTACAGTTTCTGCCACTGTTCTTTTCAGTTGCTAGATAGAGAAGTGGGGTGGCAACTTTTGACCTTATCTCTGATCTTACTTTTACTACCATATTTAATATGGTCAAATTATTTGACTTATAAATTTAAAGGATATTACGTACAATAATAAACCAATTGATCTATTACTGATTAGGCGGTCTCATATGAAATATCGAAAAGGGCCCACGTAAGGAACAAAATTTTAGCTTATTTGGTAAAAAGATATAGAAAATGACAGAGATTTTGGCTTCTGTACAGTTTTTTCCACTGTTCTTTTCAGCTGCTAGATAGAGAGGGAGGTGGGTGGCAGCTATTAGTAGGAGTGGGCAAAACCTTGCCAACCAAACAGAAACCACCCAACTCGACTGGTTTGGATCGATTTTTCTCGATTATTTAAAGTGGGTTCGATTTATGGGTTGCGTAGGCGGGTCGTGTAGGGTGATGGTTAACCCATCAAAATGGATATAGTCCACCTGACCCAAAGAAATGAAAAGAAAAGAAAAGAATCCAAATAAATCTCCCCTCAGTTTGCCACCGCCGATCTTCGTTTTTAAGTTGCTGACGTTGGTAGTCGGTAGTACATGGTTAGTCACTGCTAATAGTTCTTCATTTTTGTTGTGCTGAATCTGCTGATTGTTCACGGTCGTCGTCGCTAATCACTTGTGCTGATAAATGAAGACGAGAGGCATAGGCATGTTACTGCACTATCTTCTAATCTAATCAGTCATTTCATTTGATTCATGTTAAGGGTATTATTGACCCTTCACCTAGTGCCGGCATTATGCCTCAGGACCACAATGCACAGGACCACAATGCAGTTACATAATTCTGCTCCATCATTCTCTGCACAAAGATACACTGCTGCAAATATTTTCTTTGTAACAATATTGCTTTCCATTGAATATTCTTCAGTAGTTCTATATAAGGCAATCCATTGTAATAGTTAAAACATGAATGATAAATATAACACTTTTCATTCTTCCAACATGGTATCAGAGCTTGACTAAGGATTAACCTCCAATGACGTCATCTCCTCCTACCTCTCCATCTTCTCCTACTAATCCCTTCATCCATTCAAATCCCACTCCCAACCCTCCTCAACCAAATATTTCTCACACTATTTCTGTCAAACTCAACCCCAGATAATTATCTTCTGTGGAAAATCCAATTGGTTCCCTACCTCCGTGGCCAAAGACTTTATCAGTTTGTTGATGGATCTTGTCTCTCCCCTACACCTCTGCTAGACGACTCCACTCCTAATCCTGCTTATGAATCCTGGTTGCAACAGGAGCAACTGGCTATGTCTGTCCTCATTTCATCTCTTTCCGAGCCACTTATGGCACAGGTTGTTGGTTGGGCTTCAGCTCGTGCTGTGTGGCTCGCACTTGAGTCCACCTATGCTTCGGCATCTCAAGCTCGTCTTCTCCAAACTCAGTTTCGGCTGGCCTCACTCAAGAAAGGAGCAGACTCCATATCCGAGTATTATCGCAAAGCTAAGTCATTGGCCGATACAACGTCTGCTGCAGGTCGACCTCTGCCTCCATCAGAGTTCGTCCCTTATCTTCTGGCTGGTCTAGGACCTGATTACGATCCTCTCGTTCCATCAATCACAACTAGGCTTGAACCAATCACTCCTGAGGAGTTGCTGGGCCATCTCCTTGCTCATGAAGCGCGACTCCAGCACCATTCTCACATAAGCCTTTTCTCGAGGACCAATTCGTGGTGGACGTAATCAGTACAGAGGACGTGGTGGTCGCGGTAATCGTGGTGGCCGTAGTCCATCGACAAGTAGCAATGAAAATGGTTCCACTACTCGCATTATTTGCCAGGTTTGCAATAGGCAAGGGCATAGTGCTCTCATTTGCCTCTATCGGTTCAATCAAGCTTATACAAGTCCTACTCCTGTTGCTGCCCATTTTTCATCTGTAAATTATGTTCCAGACTCTGCTTGGTATCCGGATACTGCTGCAACAAACCATGTAACCAACGATCTGTCCAACTTGAACCTCCAAGTGGCTGATTATCACGGAGAGGAAAATCTGCGTGTTGGTGATGGCAGTGCTGTCCCTATTTCCCATTCTGGTTCAGCTTCTATCTCTTCTCCATCTAACACTTTTCTTCTTAATAATATCTTATGCGTTCCTTCATTCCAGAAGAATCTCATTTCAGTCCGCCAATTCTGTACTGATAATTATGTATTTTTTGAATTTTTTTCTGATTCTTTTTGTGTTAAGAATTGTCATTCGGAGAAGCCCCTCCTTCGCGGAACCGTCAATAATGGCCTCTACTCCTTCACGCCACTGTCACCTTCACCTCTCACAACTGTCATCTCCGTTCCCACATGGCATTCACAGCTTGGACATGCCTCCTTGAAACTTGTTCGTTTTATCTTGCAGCAACACCAACTACCTTTCGATCCTTCAATAACATCTCCTTTTTGTGATGCATGTGCTAAGGCTAAATCCCATCGTCAACATGCGCTTCCAAGGCTTCAAAAATCTACTGAACCTTTGCAATTAATTTTCTCTGATTTATGGGGACCTTCCCCACATGTATCTCAAGATGGTTATCGATATTACATTAGTTTTGTTGACGACTACACTCGTTACACTTGGTTGTTTCCCTTGCAATCTAAATCTCAAGCTTTCTCTATTTTTGTTAAATTTAAGAGTCTTATTGAACTTCAATATAAGGCTTCTATCAAACAATTTCAATCGGATTGAGAGGGGGGGCGAGTTTAGGCCTTTTTCCCAGTTTCTCGCCTTTCATGGAATTTTCCACCGAATTACTTGCCCACATAATCACACTCAAAATGGAATCGTCGAGCGAAAACATCGACATATCGTGGACACCGGATTAGCTCTCCTAGCACATGCATCTATACCACTCATTTTCTGGCCTCAAGCTTTCAAGCATGCAGTATATTTGATTAATATTTTACCATCAGCTTCACTGAATAATAACTCACCATATTTCTTGCTCAACAACAAACATCCAAATTATAAATCCTTAAGGACTTTTGGTTGTGCATGTTGGCCTTTCACTGCTCCCTACAATTCTTTCAAGTTCAATTATAGATCCATTGAGTGTGTCTTTTTGGGTCTTAGTCCAGGACATAAAGGCTATACTTGCTATCACATACCAACGGGCCGAGTCTACACATCCATAGATGTTAGGTTCAATGAGTCCTCATTTCCTTTTAAAAATTCTAACATTCCACGATCCAAGTCTAATCCCAATTATGTCATTCTTCCATCTCTTCAACATTCTTCACTTTCCCAGCCCACTAGAACATCAAATTCATCTTCCATCTTAGGACCTCCTCCCACTCCCCCAGACCCATCATCCTCATATTCTCCAGCTCAATCATCACCAACGCAATCTTCTTCCATGCCTGTTACTCAGCCACCTGACCATTCCATGGTGACAAGGTCTCGAACGGGGTATATTCGACCACGGCAATTTACGGACGGTACCATAAGGTGGCCTCCACCAAGAGCCTTTTTCAGTGACAAATCTGATGTCCCCAAAAGTCCTATTTCGTACAGTGTTGCTAAAAAATACTCTGAATGGCGAGAAGCAATGTCAAAAGAATTTCATGCTTTAATTGCTAACAATACCTGGTCATTGGTTCCATCTTCTCAGGCCTCAAATGTTGTCACATGCAAATGGGTTTTTCGGACGAAGCGGTTGGCTAACGGTTCTATTGAACGACGAAAAGCCCGCCTCGTTGCCAAGGGATTTCTTCAACATTCCGGTATTGATTTTGAGGAAACATTCAGCCCGGTAGTAAAGGCTACCACTGTTCGATTGGTTCTTGCTCTGGCCGTTTCTCATCACTGGAATATTCAGCAGTTTGACGTCCAAAATGCGTTCTTGCATGGACCACTACATGAAACAGTGTTCATGTCTCAACCCCCTGGCTTCACTCATCCTAAATTTCCCTCTCATGTTTACAAGTTGTATAGGGCCATCTATGGCCTTCGTCAGTCACCAAGAGCTTGGTACTCCAGATTGAGCTCACGTTTAGTTGATCTTGGTTTTTGCATCTCATCGGCAGATCCATCTCTTTTCATACAGTCATCAAAGAAATGCACTACTTTTGTTTTGGTATATGTGGACGACCTTCTCATCACTGGTTCCTCATCCTCATACATTTCAGAACTCATCACTGCCCTACGAGTTGATTTTCCTATAACTGATCTCGACCGTTTGCATTATTTTTTGGGTGTTGAAGCTATATTCAACTCTAGTGGTCTGCTAACACAACAAAAATACATCACAGATCTTCTTCTGCGAACCAACATGCATCTCTCAAACCCAGTTAAAACGCCGATGTCAACCACGGATAAATTAAGTGCATTTTCTGGTAACCTATTCGAGAATCCTACTCTCTATAGAAGCACCGTTGGTTCATTGCAATATCTCTCATTTACACGGCCTGATCTAGCTTTTGCAGTAAACAAAGTTTGTCAGTTTATGCACTCCCCTCGTGTCCCACATTGGCAGGCGGTAAAGCGAATTCTTCGCTACCTCAAACACACCTCAACACTTGGTCTGCAATTAACACCGTCTTCCAGCCTTAGTATTTCTGCTTTTTCCGACGCAGATTGGGCAGGGTGTCCAGATGATCGGCGCTCCACCGGTGGATATTGTGTGTTTCTTGGCAAAAATTTAATTTCTTGGTCATCCAAGAAACAACCAACAATTGCACGATCCTCCACTGAAGCAGAGTTCAAAGCTGTTGCAAATACCACAGCTGAAGTAATCTGGATTCAAAATTTGTGTCGTGACTTACGCGTAAATCTCCCTCAAGCTCCTATGATTTACTGTGATAATATGAGCACCATTTATCTGTCATCAAATCCAGTCTTTCACGCGCGTACAAAACATGTTGAAATTGATTTTCACTTTGTTCGAAACCGAGTCCTTAACAAATCCCTTCAGGTGGCATTCGTTTCCGGTCAAGATCAACTTGCAGATGTTTTGACAAAGCCACTATCATCAACTCGGTTCCTCAAACTGTGCACAAGTCTACGCCTACAACATTTGCCGCTTGACTTGAGGGGGGATGTTAAGGGTATTATTGACCCTTCACCTAGTGCCAGCATTATGCCTCAGGACCACAATGCACAGGACCACAATGCAGTTACATAATTCTGCTCCATCATTCTCTGCACAAAGATACACTGCTGCAAATATTTTCGTTGTAACAATATTGCTTTCCATTGAATATTCTTCAGTAGTTCTATATTAGGCAATCCATTGTAATAGTTAAAACATGAATGATAAATATAACACTTTTCATTCTTCCAACAATTCATATAGATAGGTTCATTGCGTTTGGAATTTATAGAATGCTTCGATTAATAATTCCTTTTCTGCCGATTTAGGAGAAGAAAAGCTAATCGAGATATGGCAATGGAAAAGTTGAAGGCAGGGGATGCTAATGCAGCCTCTGAGATTTTTCATGTATTAATTAATTTCCTTATTGCGTTAGATTTTCATTTTAAATTTTAGCTCCCACTCTTAGCATTAGATTTTAGTACTAAACTGGAGAGAGGGATCCGCGCTAGCCTATTTCGTTGGGAAAATCTATCGAAGCATATGCTTTCATTCTAACTCAGCATTATCGTCTTGTAGAGTAATTTCTAGTTTGCTGATTATTGTCTAGCAGGTTTTTTTTTTTTTTTTGTGCAAAGTCGAAACTGACCAACTCAACTCAACCCAACCTCACCCCCACCGAAACTTGTCCCATCGAAACTTGATTGGATTGGGTTGAAAGGTTGGGTTAAGTTTAAATTAAGTTAAAAATTGACAAACGCTTACCCCTACTTTTTACCTTCTCTGTGATGTTACTTTTACTACCATACATATTTAATGTGGTCAAATTATTTGACTTGTAAATATAGAAAAAATTATTTACAATGATAAACGAATTTATTATCTATGAGTGATCAGGCTAGTCTCATGTGAAATATCGAAAAGAGGCCATATAAGGAACGATTTTTTTAGCTTATTTGGTAATAAATTATAAAATAAGTTACTTATTTTCAATCTCTTTTTAATATAATAATATATTTATTATAGATAAGCGACAAGCAAGAAAAAAAATTTGCATAAACAACTTTAAATATCATATGGAGTATCGATTATAACTTTTCTTGACAGCTATAATTATACTTAATATATATTTGTTACACGGTACTAAATTAGACAAACTCATATACCTAATGAAAACTTAAATTCTATTTTAATGTTTGAATATATCTTATTCGTAAAACTTGATTTTATGAAAATTTAATTGCACTTATTATTGTTGCTGTTGTCGTTAATAATGGTATCAAGAATAATTATCTAAATTGAAACTTAGGCACGCAGCTTTGCATTTTTAGCATTCGTAATAGGAGATATTGAGTTGGAGCCATAAAAATTAGTCGAGTTCTGATAATCAGGACGCGTTGGACATATATTAGAGCCCTATCGAGACACGAGGGACTCGTAGCTTAAAAGATTGAATCAAACTAAGTAAATTTAAAAAATCAAAACTGTCAATTTAGAAGCACGGACGGTGGAGTTCACTCTTTGCGTGGGAGCGCCAACTTTATACCTCTCCTTTTAATGAGTTGATTCTTACTTTTCCACCCTCATTAACTCTGGTTAAAATTGTTTTGACTTCTAAATTTCTAAATTAATGTTTTACAATGATAGACAAATTGATATTGGTAACTACAAATCTGCCATCGATTAGTGATTAAGCTCATCTCATATAAAAATATTGAAAACGATAATCAAGTCCACTTTCAAGCTAAGTATCCAAAGAAAGGATTCATTGCATTTTTCGGCTTTCGTAGATGATTATATCGAAAAATTTTGTTCATTATGCCTTAGGTTCGATAAATATTTTATGCAGACTCTTCTGAACACACTATTACACATAGATAAAAAAATAACGAGCAAGAAAAGGAAATCACACATTCAATCTTAATTTTGATATATTATATTTTGTTTCTTTGTAGTGGCCATCATGATTACGATAATAACTTAATGTCATCATCCTTTACGTGATTTTGTTGTGATTTTTATTGACTGCTATAGTTACACTCGATGTATATTTTTTTAGTTTACTTAATCTTAAATATCGAACTAGAGAGGCCACATAAGGAACGGAATTTTAGTTTCATCGTGATCTAGAAGCTATTTATGTTTCTTAAGACAATGGTACCAAAATTTGATTGAAGCCACTATTTCATTGTCCAATGAAGTTTTATATAAATTTTCATATATTGGATGCATATATTGGACAATGAATTAGTGACCCTTCTACCAGTACTGGTGTTACATAGTTTTTTTAAATTGAAATCGAAGCACGCGGTTGTTATTTATTCTTTGTAGAGGATGGCTAGTTAGAAGTGTAAAGATGAATCAAGTACCGATATTTCAATCAGTATCCCGCAATTATTAAAAAAAAAGAAAAAAAGAGAGACAACATGCTTGGAAATCCCATGCTTTCATTAAATTGTATTCTCTACATATAAAAATAAATTAACATAATATATTTATACGCCCAATAAAAATAAATTTTAAGATTGATAAATCTCAAAATTAGAAACAAGAATGATGAAGATTTAAATAAAGCTTGTCTTATAGTTCTTGCTAACACCACTATCCGTTGATTGTAAGTGACAACAATATAGAATGTCAAATTATTGTCCTTCAACTTTTGTTTGCTTTGGTTTATTCGATTGTGTCAATCTTCCATTACAAATGGATTTAATTAGGCAAAAATACCATGGTCCCATTTCATCATCAAGAACTTATGTTCTGTTATGATAGAATCAATCTATGATTGGTTTCATAACTTTAATTTTATAAAGATAATGGAATTGTTAGGTATTGAAAGGAACTTAGGCTAAATCATATAAGAATGAGCATCTTATAATATTTACTAGGATTATTAAATTGTGGTAAGAATGTAACAATGGGACACTTTATCCTCTTTGTCTGAATAAAGGGATTATTGGATGGTTTTTTTACACTTATTGAAATGAAAACAATGGTATTATGTGTGGGAGGAAAGAATTTTTTTTACAAGATGGGATAGCATCTTTGAAGTTCTCCTTTTTTTAAAAAAAAAAATCCACTGTGAACCAATTTGCCATTAAAAGCCTTACTTAAAAACCCAAGGGATAGAAGTGACAAATGTCTTTAGAATGGGTCATTAGAGAGGACGAGAGTCCGATATGTCTTGCTCTGCCATCACCACAACAGGGATGATAACGAGTTGGGAATGCATCGAGGATGTCAATACAAATATTGTGAATTTTATTCATTCATTTATTTATTTCAATTTTTATAATAAAAATGGTGTGATATTTTTTTATTAAATTATAAACGAGGTGGAGATTATGGTTCCCATCCTTGCCCATTGGACCTGATTAAGGGGGGAATCCCCACTCCGTTAAGGAAGGGTTTTCTAGGGACTTTTGCCGTGGTGTTGACATATTGAGTTGTTTGGGATACATATAGCAGTCTCAATTTTCAATGCATTGTGTAAAATACTATGATGAAAAAACAACGTATCAATTGAACACGTAACATGACCCATGTAAATGTTTTTTAAATTTTTCCAACTTTCGGTGTCCTTTCTCAACCTCTTTTCAGAAAACTTCTTTTTAATAATCATTTTGATGATTATATATTGAATAAAGAGTTATTTTTAGAAATTGTCAATGTATCTAATTCATTTGAGTCCTAGAAAATGGCGAATCCAGTATAAAAGTTCAGCATGGGCGAACCGAATGTTGATTGTTGATAATTGATCGTCGACAATCAACAATCGTAAGAGCGATGTCATTTATTAATATTTAATTAAATAA
>CAIGRB010113486.1:16334-42574 GCA_903798255.1 Fraxinus quadrangulata
TAATAAAATATTAATTTATAATAATTAAATGAATACCTGATTTTTGTATAATGAAAATTTCAACCTGATTTTTGAATATTGATTTTGAAAAGTAGGATTTTGTGCAATTTTCCCTTGAAAAATGGAAATAGTTTTGATTTTTGAAAACTGGATTGGGCCTGGTCAATTATAAAGATAAGGCCCAACCAAAATAAATTTTAATTTCAGCCTAACTAAAATGCTCAATTACAAAACAAAAAAAGGGAAGTGAAAAAACCCTCACCTGAGTCGCCTCCGTCTCCTACGCCGATCTCCTTCTTCCTCACTTTAGAGCACTGTTCCGATCGAGCCCATCACGTGCGGCCGCACTCCCTTGTCGGGTGCTGGGTCTGCCGCTGGGCCTATAAATTATTTTAATTTTTTAGCATGATGAAACTTCTGCTAGATGCAAATGATCATGAATTTATTGATGTAGAGGCAAACATCGATTTTGTTGAAGCTGTGATTGGCTTCCTCACACTTTCTACGGAGATCATCGCTCGTCTCTATGTGATCAGAACGATTTTCTTATTTCAAAATCATCAAGGGTAAACTCCATGTTAATTAAAGAAGTAAACTAATTTTCCTCATTCTCTACTAAATAATGTTTTATTGATTATTTTACTT
Source organism: Fraxinus quadrangulata (assembly GCA_903798255.1). Classification (NCBI taxonomy): domain Eukaryota; kingdom Viridiplantae; phylum Streptophyta; class Magnoliopsida; order Lamiales; family Oleaceae; genus Fraxinus; species Fraxinus quadrangulata. The sequence continues at coordinate 16,980 of CAIGRB010113486.1, forward strand.
ATAATAGTTGATTTATAAGTTGATACTTTAATTTTTGTCGACTGGATGCTTAGAACACGCGTAGAAAATAAGAATACAACTAAAACGACTAGTGTTTGCGAAAATGTCCTTCTGAAGTAAGTCATGTACCATGCACCCGTCCATTTAACAGATAAATGAGACGGAAGTTTACGGGAAGGACAATTGTGCGGTAAAAGTTGACATGGGGACGTTGCTACTAAATTGAAACTATAGGCCATTTTTCAAAGTGACTCCAAACGTTGTGGTCCACTTGTGAAAATAACCCACTAATCAATTTATAACATATTTAGCCCATGTTTGGTAAGGATTAAAATTTAATATTTAATTTAAGTAAAAAATCAACAATTAGTTTTAACTACGCATTTTATGGAGTCCACAACTTTTTAATCATATATTTCGTCAACATTTTGAATTCTCATCAAACATGGGAGTATCCTACATGATATAGAATACAAGAGCAATAAATTTCATTATATTCATATATTTAGTGGGTGTTTGGTGGTGGTTAAAATTAGATTTTTAGTAGATTGTGATAGAAGTTTTTGAAATATCTGGTTGAAAAAGTCGTGGGATCCGTAAAAAATGTAGTTAATATTAATTGTTTGACTTTGACTTAGATTAAAATTTGATTTTAATATGAAACAAACATGCCCTTAATCTTATTTGATTTAATTTGCTATATATTTAGTAATTAGTACTAGGCCGACGAAAAAAAAAAGCAATTAATAAGATTTTATTTTCCACTGAACACAAACAAAATTACTAAGGGTAAAAAGAAAATAAATTCTAGGAATATATGAAATTTTTTAATTAAATATGTTTAATTGATTTAGTTTTCAATTAATTTTTTTTTATGCTTATTCATTTTTTATTGGTGAGTAGATGAGAGAGGTGGACATACGAGAGAGAGAGAGAGAATTTTTTGAAAAATAAAAACTACATATATCTAAAGAAAATATTTTCCTTGTTTTTAAGGAATATATAATCATGCGATCTAACGTAGTAAAATATTTTTCATAAAAAATTGTCAATCAAATAACACAATAGTAAAAAATTAAATGAAAAAATATATATTTTTCTTGAAAAATATTGTTAATCATGGCTTTTACATGCGATCTAACGTAGTAAAATATTTTTCATATAAAATTGTCAATCAAATAACACAATAGTAAAAAATTAAATGAAAAATTATATATTTTTCTTGAATAATATTGTTAATCATGGCTTTTGTCGATAAAACTTTTCTATTAAAGATATAGATTGTTGATGTCTCAATTTTATATTTGTTATAAAATTACAATTAATATTTAACAAAATATTAATTAAAATTTATATTTGAAAAACATAAAAACCTGAAGGATTAAGAAAGCTTCTTTAATTTCATTAGAAAATTAATTTTTGTCTACTTTATCTTTATTTAATTTTCATTACGTAAAATTAAATTATTATTGAAATTAATAAAGAATTTGAAGAAGAATTCCAATTTCCCACGAAATGTGTGTATTTGAATTTCCTTTATTACAAATCAGAAATTACCATCGGAGCAAAATTCGGGGTCGTTTAGATCAGATCCATACAGCTAATTTATTAGGGAGGGTTGGCAGTCGATTCGAGCGCTTTCATTGAACCCAGTTTCATCGTCAAGAAGAAGGGTCTACAGAGAGCCGGTACCTCTGGTTCTCATGCCAGTAATTGTTGTTTTTTGTTGAATTTCTTTCTTTTATTTCTTGTTTTGTGGATTTTGAAGCTTCAACAATTTTTCTACCTGTGAAGTTTTGTACCTATTCTGAAAGTCCTAGTGCTAGTTGGATTACTCAAATAAATTCGTTTTTGTTTGGTTTGAAGTTTGAGTAAATTAATGGAAACTTCTCCAGCTAGAAATTTTATGCAGGTGTGAGTAATGGAATTGGGAACCATAATGATTGAAATGGCATCTTTATTATAATTTCTGACTTACTAAATGAAGGGAAAACTATGGTATTGTAGAATGGCAGATGATTTTATTTTGTATGTCAATTATCACAGAGTTTTACGGTTGGTGTAAAGGAGGCAAGAAAAACTAATTCTTTCCCGAGGAATGTCATATGTATCGCATTGGCAGATTGGAAACTATATCAAATGATGTTTTTGCAGATAAAGTCAAGGCATAAGGAGGGAAAATGGAAGTATTAGTTGCAAAAATTAACCACCCCGGTTTAGTTCACACCTTCTTATCAGATGTAATTTTAACTGCACGGAAACCAAAATAAAGCACAGTCAAAGTTTATGTTACTGCACTGAATTACAAATAATATAAAATTTTCTTGTTGAAAAGGAATAGGTTATATTGAATTTAGTTGTTGCTGTTTGACATATTGATGATCTATTTTCATTATCTTAGCCCCTCTTTGGTGCACATTTTGATTATAAGAATGCATTTTTATTGTTGATGTGATAGATAATATGCGGTTGAAAAATAAAGAAAGGCTATTGAAGTGATAGAAAATATTATTTTATTAAAGAATGTGTAGTTAAAAATGAGTAGAAGAATGAGAATGAAAAAAATAATGTGGCTCAAACAGGGCTTTAATTTTAAATCTAATCCTACTCTTCTTATCATTAAATGAAGGCTCAGGAGGATATGGGTATTTGCTAGGTCCACTTTGGTGGATTGGCATGGTAACTAGTAAGTCTTGCCTTTTTCGGATTCCTTAATTATACCTTTCTAGGAATTATTTCATCTGATAATCTGAAGTAGAGTTGTTTTACAAAATTTTGCAGTGATCATTGGAGAATTTACCAATTTTGTAGCTTACATTTATGGTCCTGCTGTCCTTGTGACACCTCTTGGACCATTAAGTATAATTTTCAGGTAACTGTACGTTGCAGTCTCTTTCCATTCCCTTTTCTCTTCTCCCAATAAAAGAGCCAACATTAAAACAAGAAAAAGGTCACCTTTCAGATCCGAGTCTTATCTCCATAAGTAACAGTAGCCTCCTTCTTTCTCTGACAGTGCTATTTTAGCTCATTTCTTATTGAAAGAGAAATTGCAGAAGTTAGGAATATATGGATGCATTTTACGTATAGTGGGTTCTATCATAATTGTGCTAGTGAACATGGCCTTAGTTCCGTGGAAGAAATCTGGGAATTAACAATACAGCCAGGTGAACATATATACTTTAATAGATGCTTTATGATCTTGGGGTCATATGCATAGACAGTTATAATGATTTATATTGGCGTTTGTTCTATAATTGGATCCTTAACGGTAAGTACTGGTCTTTTTCTGTGATTACTTTATAGATAGATAATCATGTACCAAAAGTCATGTCTTCTTACCCTAGGGATAAAAATGGCTCGTTATGTTATCGAACAGAAAAATAGACTTCGTTGTTCAGAAAGTGTTGGTTCAGGCAAAAACAAAGAAGGAACTTCTATCTTAGGGTTAAATTATCTAGATTTATTAATAGAGCCCTTAAAAAGGAGCAGTAATTGCATTAGGGAACATCTTGGCATGAATCCTAGTTGTTGTCAATATGACCTCAATAAGCTTCTAAAAGCTTTGTAGACCATATTTTGCATCCTGCTGAAATGACCACATGCTGGTTCAACTCTCTAATTATGATAAATCACGTTTCTATACTTGTTTTTTCACTTCTAAACGAAGTGCAAAAGTTCTTTTGTATACTGCGGATTTGTTTTGGCTTTTAATAGCTCTAATTGAATATTCTGATTTCCCTGACATCTCCTCAAATGCATGCACGCATGGATATATTTGCACGTGTGTGTGAGGGAGAGTATGCAATCACAAGCATGTTTTTGAGTGCTGTCTATGAAAAGGGAAAATGCAAATGAAAAGAGTAAATTGATAAAGAATGGTAATCTTGTTGCTTGTTTGATGGATAAAATGTTTGGTTTTTCGTTGCAGGTTATGAGCATTAAGCAGTAGGTATTGCTATAAAACTTACGATAGAGGTCCCGCTTCCAAACATGGGTGTTTGTCATGGTTGCAGCTAGTTATATAATCACTCAATTAACTACTTAAAACAAGGTTACTATTTTCTCTCTTTATGATATTCTGTTTCATTCTTTTTAGTCGTTAACTATTTTTTCTATATATATTTAATTTAAATGTTTTAGTCCTTAAATGTGCTTTCACGTCTTGCTTTAGACTTTTCAACATCTAGTTGTTTCACCTCTTTCTTTTTTCTTTATCGAAAGCACTTAAACAATGTAAAGTAAATGAACTAATCAAATGCATCTATTTGTATGGATAATTGATATTTCTGTTCTTACATTTTAAAATTCAATCCTGATATATGTTGAATACATCATACTATTGGTATTGCTGATGGGTGCAGTTTTTTTCCATTATCATTTTCTTCAGATGTTCTGATATTATGATGCCTTGTTGCAACGACAGATGTATGGCTGTTTTCTGAATTCATAGGCAAGCATGCTTATAGCACTCAGATTATATTCAGATACACCATCATATATGAATGGAAAGACGCAGCATCTTTTTTCCAGCAAGAGTAGCAAAACTAAATAAGCAATCATCTATGAGCATTACTAATAATTGATTTGACAATTCCAAGAGTTAGATCAATATTCTTGTCTGTGTTTTGACATTTCTATTAAAGTCCAAGCAACATGGTTTTTGCCTCTAGCATTGAGTTTATACTTAGTCTTTTTATGTTCTTTTGCTTGTTTCAACATTCTGAATTGAATTTGAAGTTAATTTAAACATCATGGCTTTTATTTCCAGGCTTTGGATATATTTAACACTGCTGTAGTTTCTCCAATCTATTATGCCATGTTCACAATTCTTGCCATTGCCATAATGTTCAAGGTATCTAAGAATGTTTGTGTCTTGCAACAATATTACAATGTTGCTATTTTTGTTAAGCTTTACTTTATACTCCACTACTGTAGATTAGATTTTTAATTAATTTGCTACATACCTTAGGATTGTTTAAAACCCCTCTAAATAGAGGGTTAACTCTTTGTTTTAAACAATTTGATTATACAAACTATACTTCTTTCTCTGATTTCTCATCTCTCAATTTCTTCTCAGTTTTCATAAATTGCTATTTTTGAATTTCTTTTATGAGCTTCAATTTGATATCAGACCTTACTCTTTCCAGTGACTGAATTGTACATCACACATTAAAATTGACAAGTTCTTGGACGAAATAAATATTCATGCGCACATGATCATCCTAAAAATAATAAAAACTGCAGTATCTTACCATCGTTGAATGTTCCGCTCAAATGATTGTTGCAATTTCTGTCCAAATCTATATAAACCCTACGTATATTAGCCCACCCAGTCAGCTCAATTAACACAGTCATGGTGTCAGCCCGAGATATTTCTGCTGATCTGAAAAAGTTTATGTTAATCGTGATTGAAAATACCATAAAATGTTGATCTAAGCCTGTAGTTTTCATAGGTTAGCTTCCTTTTATGGGAGATTCTTTCAAGGCTTTAGTTCTATCACCGTCCCCATCCTGAGTGTGGAAAAAGGTGATGTTCAATTGGACCCCCTCAACAAAAATTCCTTCTTATCAGTTTAACAAAAATTGAAACGAGGACCTGGTTTTAAGATACTTTCATCTTTCTAAAGATTTTAACGTTGCTTGTCATGCTTCTGGTGTAGGTATATGTAATATCTTAGGTCAAGAATCTAAATGAGGCTCGATAACAAAAATATTTCACCTATGACAATGAGTTCTATGCTATAGTCCAGTTCATTCATCATTGGCAATATTAAAATATTCATTTTGGCATAATTTAAATCAAATGTTTAATCATATGACAATAACTTATTAGTAGCAATTATATATTTATTAATATAGTTAATTGGGTAATTAGTTGGATCGTTGATTACACTCTATATGGAAAAACGTATGGTATTAATAAGGGAATGAATGTACCAAAATATGTAATAGAGTCAAACCTTAAAGACCCCTATTTATACTCCCTTCATATCACTTACACTCACACACAAGTAAGCTTGTACTTTAAACATTCCTTTCTTTTAACTCATCTTCTACGTACACTTTCACATTACAAAGTTTAGTACGCACGACGCCCAAATAATTTTGGAGTGAAAGTCTAACAAGACGATTTTCTCGATTTATCTTGATCTTCTTTCATGCAACGGTAAGTGTAGTAGTACGAATTGTTCTTTCATTATTTAAATTACGGAAATTTATGTTATGAATACGATGATACAGAAATCCACGTTATGATTATGATAAGTGTCTTATATGTATAAGTTCAAAGGACTGGAGTTTAGTAGCGCTACGTACGAGAATTATAGTCACGAAGTTCGAATTTTAATTCACGTCTCCATATGTATGTTATGGTTTTACTTATTTAAATTTGAGATGAAATCCGTTATTACTTATTTAATGAGATTTATGTCGCACACGTATATATTAAACTTTTTATAGGTAACTAAAAAGGTGGGCTTGAGGCGATCGGAGGTGGATTGTGTTTGCGTGGGTGAAAAATTAAAAATAAATTAAGGATTTTAATAATGTTCATTGTATTTCTTTTAAAACTAATTTTAAATTCTCTCATGATAAGAAAAAATATATATTTTTTTTCTTTTGATTATGAAAGTACGCTTTTAAGGTATACGTATAATGATTCTAAAGGTAAAATTTGGGTCGTTACACCAAGCATTTGATCTTATTCTTTTGCTTACTAATTTTCGTCACGCCGCTTCTCAAGCTTCTGCATACCATATTTGTGAGTTGAATGAAGGAATTTTATGTTTTTAAGTAATGACCACTACAAACTTGCAGATGATTCATACCGTAGGCATAAAAAATTTAATGTTTGGCAATTATGTAATGATTCGAGTTGCTTCAGAACGTTTTCCCTAGCATGCCGTCAAAAACTGCTTGAAGCATTCCCATTTCCCATAGATGTCTGTGTTTTGCCTTTCTGAGAGATCCTTTCTGCTCAAATTCTCAATTGATGTAACTTTTTGCCGGTTCAGTTGAACTGTAAACAGAGATAACTGGAGGAATCATTTTCAGTTTCTACTAGGGTAAGCATATGTATTCTAGAATCAGGACGAGTGACAGATGTATTCTCTATTGGGAAATATGTTCACTAGTAATTAAGAACTTCATCCAAATATTATATCAGACAATCATGTTATTTTGGAGCATGTTTGGCTAACCCTTCAAAAAATTAAAAGTACCATTTTGAAAAGTAAGCAATGGATTTGCTTCTACTTTCTCTTTGGCGAAAAAAGTAATTTTTAAGCTTGGACATATGTTTGGCTAAGCATAAATTTACTTTTAAGCACTATTATCTTTTTAAAGGCTTTACCAAATGTGGTCTTATTCACTTAAAAAAAAAAAAAAAAGATTGTCCTAAAATTTTTTGATCTTCCATCTTTTTGTTTTTTTTTATTGATATGGTGCATGAATTTAGGAGTTCAGTATCGTATACATTACCCATTCTCATTGTTATTGTTTTTGGTACTACTATCATCACAAGTCTTAAATCAAACCACAGCATGTGGATTTTAAAGAGAGAATATTTGACTACCATAAATCTATTCATACTGTGCAGATCTTGCAAATGGGGAAATATGGAAACTAAAAGACAATGGCGAATTGCACCCTGAATTTGTGGCAATTATTCAGCAAGACCATTTTAAGTAAGGTAACGGAACTTGAACGATCTTGTCCCTCAAAGCTTTCTTCTAATTGTTTGCTTGGACGAGATTATTTGAAGTGAAAAATAATTTTTTTGAAGAGTGAGTAGTTAAAAGATAAGGAAAAATTATGGAGTCACGTGTAAAATTATTTCATTAGGTTCTGTATACTCGAAAATGAGTTTAAAGATAAATGATTTTCAAATGAATTGAAGATAAAGTATGTGTTCCAAGATTCTTGATCACGAACTTAGGTTGATCATTGGAGTTACTAGTCTACTTATTATCGAATATGCTTTTTGAGGGTAGAGGTCGTCAGGTACTTCTCCATAGAAATTGGTTTTAATATTTTTAATGAAATTTAAGGGGTTTTTTTTCCTCCTTTTAACATCCCAGGCTAGATGGTATCAGTACACTCGTGTATAAAAAAATCTGAGTCGGTTTGATTGCAAGAATGAAATTTGGATTTTTTACCTGGAAAATATTGAAATTTTGGATCTTTTGATATTCATTTGGCTTTATTTTTCATGAAAATTGTTCAGTAAAATGATAGAATTTGTTACAATTGGGGATAAAATTTATTTTCATTGCAAAAAAAAAAATTAAAAAATTAAAAAAAAAAGTTGCCTAGAAAAAGCTTTTCCCACCAAAATTGTGAGAAAATTTTTCCTCAAAAACCAAGAAAAATAACCAAAATGAGGGTTAAGTGGAAAACCATTTGTCAAGAAAATTTTTCTTATCAAACAAACAAAAATGTGAAAAATGGAAAATCAATTCCTAATTCCATATAAAAGAAATACTATCAAATAGGGTCTTAGTCATTCTTTGTGCTTGTATCAACTCTAAAGATAGAACGATACTGTATTTGTTTCTGTAAATTTTTGCCCCTTAAACGTTTGGAATTGCCATTCTTCACAAAAAAGACGAAATGATGAAAGAATAAATAAATTTAAAAAATCCGCTTTGTATTTGATTATTGAATATATATAAACATATACACTTTTGGCATGGTGGTGAAGTAGATAGATAATAATTGACATGTCTCGTAGACAGACGTTGGTAGATTACTGCAGATTGAAGCTTTTTACATTTTAGAATTTGTGTGGGTTTTTGTTTTGATACAATTATTTTGTTCTGCATTTAGGGTTCTTTTGTTGGGATTTTTGCAAAAACAAAAGCTACTTTTTTTATATTTTAATAATTTTTTAAAGTACTTTGTATAGTTGGAAAAGTTTTTAGAGAAAATTAATCTAAAATAGCTCATCAAAAAAATGTTTTAAAAGACGCAGAAGTCCTGCTAGACTGGCAAGGAAACAAACTTTAGCCCTAAAAGATATTACCACGATCATTAATGTTTTCCTGTGTTGCCCTTGCTCCACACGTAAGGATGGCAACATGGCGGGTATAGAATGGGTCGACTATTCTCACCCTCGTCTCATCGGGGTATTTTTGCTACATTGTTTCACGAGTAAGGATGACAACGGGACGGGTATGAAACTGGTCAATCGTTCCCACCCCGTCCCATCGGGTATTTCTACCTTACCCCATTTCCATACCCGTTTAAAACGAGACGGGACGGGATAGAGTCAGGGCGGGGCAGGTCCACTGGCCCATTTATCGTCCTATTTTTTTTTTTTTATTATTTTTTTTTAAGTCTTTACTTTGTAAATATTATTACTTTTTTATCACTTTGTTAAAAACAATTTATGTTCTTTTTAAAAATATGATAAATCTATTATTTTTGTTTGATAAAAAATTTAAATTTAAATTTAAAATTAACTTTAAACGGAACGGGTAGCAGGGTGGGAACTATGATTCCCGTACCCGTTTTGGGGAAATGACCATTGCCCCGTCCCCGTTCCCGCCCCGTTTACTCAATTAGGCGGGTAATCCCCACCTCGTTCGGTGCATGGTCCCATAGATTTTGAGTTGAACGGATTTTTTGCCATCTCTATCCACGCGGATTGAAGTGCCGATGCGACAAAAGATGGTTAACGGGAAAAAATAATATAATATTGAAGTAATTTTTGTTATTTTGTTTTTAAAAATGTTTATATATTATTTATTGTTTTGTATCGATTGTTGTAACTATATCGGGTAAGATGAAAATGGCCACAACGCATTGATGAACGAGTGCAAAAGGAATGTGATTCAATTTCATTAATCTAAATGATTCATCTTCGTAAGAAATATCGGAAAAAATTAGAGGGAGGCAAACGGGTCGAATTGCTCGTGGGCTTGACTTGTGCCAACGAGCAGGCTCATCTTAAGCTTTTTTTTTAGCTTATTAGTTAATTTCTTAAAGAAAAAACATACATCTAGGATTGTGGGCCTGCTCAGGTTCGACTCTTGCCCATACGAGCCAAATGGTTGAGCCTTGTTTGTAATCACGAGCCAAGCTTGACTGAACTCCTCTTTGGAGCCTTGTTGAATCAAGCCGGGTGTCCAAGGATCGAGATGGCTCGATCCGACCCGTTGCCACCCATACAAAACGCACTTTGGAGAGGAATATACTTCACAGGAAATTCCGTCCAGTTCCAAAACGACCCCACTCAACACCACGTGACGCATAACCAATTAAACACTGCAGCGAATTCATATGCATATATATTTTAGCCAATAGGGTTTCAAATTTTCCATCAATGTACATACACAGAAACATATTTGTATGTATGAATTTGAGTTTTGGAATTTCGTATAAATTGAGCTGCAGATGATATTTGAATTCCCCTTGATACTAATATTCTTATCGGAGCAAAATCCCAGGATTTGGTATCGCTTGGATCGGGTCGGGTCATGTATACAGCTAATTTGGTAGGGTTCTTGTTGGCTTTCGGGTCGAGCGCTTTCATCGGATCCAGTTTCATCATCAAGAAAAAGGGCTTACAGAGAGCTGGTGCCTCCGGCTCTCGTGCCAGTAAGTGTTCTTTTTTTATTGAATTTATTTTCTTGTTTTGTAAATTTTGAAGCTTGAACTGTTGTTATAGCTGTGAAGATTTGTACCTATTCTGAAAGTCTTTGTGTAGTTTCTTTAAAAAAAAAAATCGCTTTTATTTTACACTGCTAGTTGGAATTTTTAGAGAAAAAGTAAGATTTTTTTGCTTTAAGTCTGCGAAAATAAATGTAAAAGTTTCCAGCTAGCAAATTATACTCAGGAGTACTGGAATTGGGAACCATAATGATTAACAGATGATTAAAATATGAAAAGAGGATAGAATACTTTAAGTTCTTGATTATTAAACGAGGGAAAAGACTAGGGTATTTGGGCACGTGGTTTTAGTTGGTATGTCAATTATCACAGTTTACCGGTGGTATGAAGGAGGCAAGAAAAAGTAAATCTTTCCAAAACGGATATGTAGTGTCTTGGCAGAGTAGAAACTATATCAAATGATGTTTTTGCCAATGAAGTAAAGGCATAAGAAAAGTAGGGGAAATGGAGGTATGGAAGTATTAGTTGCAAAAATTAATCACCCTGGTTTAGTTCATACCTTCTTATCAGATGTAATGTAACTGCAAGAATCGCAAATAATTTAAGAGTTTCTTGTTGAAAAGGAATGGGGTTTATTGAACTTAGAAGTCATGACTGTTTGACATATAGATGATCTAATTTCAATAGCTAGATTTGTTTCTAATTCTACTCTTTTTCTCATTAAATGAAGGTTCAGGAGGATATAGATATTTGCTAGAGCCGCTTTGGTGGATTGGCATGGTAACCAGTAAGTTTTGCCATTCTCAGATTCCTAAATTATACATTTCTGGGTATTATTTCATCCGATAATCTGAAGTAGAGTTTTTCTACAAAATTTTGCAGTGATCATTGGAGAATTTGCCAATTTTGTAGCTTATATTTATGCTCCTGCTGTTCTTGTTACGCCTCTTGGAGCATTAAGTATAATTTTCAGGTAAATGTATATAGCAGTCTCCTTTCTTTCCCTTTTCCCTCCTCTCAATAAAAGGGTCAATGTTAAAACAAGAAAAAGGTCACCTATCAGATCTTAGTCTTATGCCCCATAACTAATCATAAGTATCACTAACATCTTTCTTCTATTACTGACAGTGCTGTTTTAGCTCATTTTTTATTGAAAGAGAAATTGCGGAAGTTAGGAATATTGGGATGCATTTTATGTATAGTGGGTTCTACCATAATTGTGCTTCACGCGCCTGGTGAACATAATCTTAGTTCCGTGGAAGAAATCTGGGTATTAGCAATACAGCCAGGTGAACATATATACTTTGCTTTATGATACTGTCTCTTGGGGTCATATGCATAGACCCGAAGAATGTGATACTGTTTGTTGATATTTTCCTTTTTTCTTGGTTCAGCTTTTCTTTTGTATACAGCCTCAGCAGTGGCAGTGACATTGGTACTAGTGTTGTATTGTGAACCACGCTATGGGCAGACAAATATAATGGTTTATATTGGTGTTTGTTCTATAATTGGATCCTTAACGGTAAGTACTCGTATTATTTCCTGTGATAATTTTATACGAAGATATTCATGTACCACAAAGTCTTATGTTCTTGCCAAAGGGGAAAATGGCTCGATGTTATCACACAAAAATATGCTTCTTGTTCAGAGTGTTGGTCAGACAAAAACAAAGACACCTCTACCTTAGGGTTAAATTGTCTAGATTTTTCTGTAAAGCCCTTAAAAGGGAGGGATAGTAGAATTAAGGAGCCTGTCAGCATGAGTCCTAGTTCTTGTTGATATGACCTCAATAAACTTTTAAAGGCTTTGTAGACCATATTTTGCATCCTGCTGAAATGACCACGTGATGGTTCAATTTTTCTAATCTTGGATGATATATTCTACCTAGAATGCCAAGGAATTTGTAAACTGTGGTTTTGTTGTGGCTTTTAAATAGCTCTAAATGAATATTCTGATTTCCCTGACATCGTGTGTGTGAGATCACAAGCATGTTTTGTCTGCTGGCTATAATTTGGGAAACACAAATGAAAAAAGCAAAGTGATAAAAGAGTGCTTATCTTCTTACTCGTATAATTGATAAAATGTTTGGTTTTTCTTTGCAGGTTATGAGCATTAAAGCAGTAGGTATTGCTATAAGACTTACAATAGAGGGCTTAAGCCAGGTGGCCCGCTTCCAAACATGGGTGTTTGTCATGGTTGCAGCTAGTTGTATAACCACTCAGTTAAACTACTTAAACAAGGTTATTGATTTCTCTCTTTGTGATATTTTTATTTCATTTTTTTAGTCCTTATTTGTTTTTTTATATATATAAATTTAGTTGAATGTTTAGTCCTTAAATGTACTTTCACGTCTTGCTTTAGACTTTTTGACATCTTGTGTTTCCTGTGTATTTCCTTTCAAAGGCACTTAAACAATGTGAAGTAAATGCACGAGTCGAAAGCAAATACCACTTCACCTATTTGTATAAAATAGATGATTGATAATTCTGTTCTTAAATTTTTAAATTTACTCCTGAAATTTGTTGAACACAATGTTTCTGTACTGCTGATTGATGCATTTTTTTTTTCCATTAGCATTTTCTTCAGATGAGCTGGTATTACGATATGCTTTGTTGCAATGAAAGATTATGGCTGTTAACTGAATTCATAGGCTAGCATGCTTATTGCACAACTTTTATTCAGATACGCCATCATATATGAAGGGATAGAGGCAACATATTTTATCCAGAGCGAGTAGCAGAAGTAAGTCCCTGTTGAGTCCCATTTTTTCAAGAATGCATTTTTTCAAAACTCATTTTCAACCACACATTTTCCATAAAATAATTATACATGCATTTCAAAAACTTTTCTTTACTTTTTTTAACCACGCATTCTCCAGAAAATCACTATTCAATTATACGTTTTGCCCAAAAAATGGGAATCAAACAAGGGCTAAATAAGCAATCATCTATAAGTATTAGTAGTCTTATAACTCAATTCTTATATAATTCTACCATAAAATTGTAAAGCAAATGGACATAAAAAACGCAAATACCAAGTCTGTGATGTGATCAACAAAGATTCGGGGACATTAGTTTTGGGGGAAAAGTAAAAGTTACATCAGACTGACTTTTTCAGTTCTCATTATAAACTCTTTGCAATTTCAAATCTGTTGATCTCAAAAAATGAGTCAATAGAATCCCGGCCACGTTTCCTCCACGGGGGCATCATCTGCTAACTGAATATCCCGTTAGAAGGCAAAAGTTGCTGGTCGAGAAAAAGGTTCAACGACCGTTAGCACTCTAACGGTCAAATCAACGGTTGGATGAAAGAAAAATAAGTGCAAGAGACGAGAGAGGGGATTTGGCTAGAATTAGAGAACATACCTTTTTAATAGAGTCAACTCACATATATATGGGAAAATGTAAATGGGTTGAGCACAAGATACAATTGTTTAATTAAATTAGGCCCAATCAATTGGATAGTCGATGTCGCGCCGGTATATATGAGATCCACTCCGTCTGAGCATGCCACATAATTTATAGGTGTAACAAAATTTTTATCTTCAATCATGGGTAGTGGGTTCTAGGCTTTTCAAATATTCTGTCCTATTAAAGCAAGTTGAAGATGTATGCTATAAGTAAAGATAATGAAAAAGAGAGTTTTGAAGTCTAAAATTCTACTTAGTGGTAATGCTGAAAGACGATTCAAGAGTGTAAGTTGTTGAAAATCGATTGAGAATATAATTAGGAAGATTGTTGGAGATTTTACCTACCATAGATAGAATATTGTAAATTGATTAGAGATTGATTTCATTCTTTTATTTTCTATCTTCTACTATAAATAGGAGCTATGTATTGTTCATTATTAAGATGGGAAAAAAAGTGAAATAATTTTTCTCTATTTTCACCTTCATGGTATCAGAGCCGTTCCAATGACAGAAACGGGCGATAATAACAGAGGGTCAATGACCTCTGAATCTCTCAATGAAGAAACGGAGGCTATCTCTGGCGGGAGTGGAGGAATTGAAAGTTCATTCTTTCAACTCATGGTACAAAAAAATGGACGGGAAAAACTACAGAAAATTAGCTGAAATCTATCAAACTAATGATTGATGGGAAATCAAAACTTGGGGTACCTGACTTGAAAGACTAAGATGCCACCCTCAACTGACACAATTCTCCTTCGAAAATGGCGATCGGAGAATTCCATGTTGACTGCTTAGCTCATCAACTCCATGAAGCCCTCAATTGGAAAGACATACTTGTTCCTACCCACCGCAAAAGACATATGGGAGGCTGTGAAGGAGATGTATTCTGATTTTGAAAATTCAACCCAGATTTTCGAAATCAAATCCAAGTTTGGCAAACTAATAGGGAGAAAGGGATGTGATCGATTACTACCTTGAGATGACTGCGTTATGGCAAGATCTCGACCTGAGTTCGGAGGAGAAGTGGAAGTGCCCAGAAGATTGTGCCTATAATCGAAAAAGGCTGGATATAACGAGAGTGTTTGAGTTCCTAGCTGGGCTCCACAGGGATTTCAACGATGTTAGAGGGCGAATCCTCGGTCGGCAGCCACTACCGTCACCGCGAAAGGTCTTAGTGGAAGTGAGGCGAGAAGAGAGCCGGCGGAAGGTCATGTTGAATGGAACCAGTTCGTTTGGGTTTGGAGTGTCGGGGATAGAAAGCTCAGGTTTGGTAGTGAAAGGGTTTGGGGCTCCAAGTAATGGGCCTTCAAAGATTAAAATAGGTCCATCAAATTTCCAACATAAGGCCACAACTAATATTGGGCTCAATTACTCTAATGTTGGGCCTGGAGGAATGTGCTTATATCGAAAAGGGTTAGCAAGTGGGTCAGACTCAAAACAAAAGGGTCAATCCTGGTGTGAACACTGTCGCAAGCCACAACACAAAGAAGACACATGTTGGTACCTATACGGAAAACCGGTCGATTGGAAACCTAGGCAAAGTAACAGAAATCGTAGCTATCAGCATATGTTGATTATTCAACGGAAAAAACCCTCCAATGGTGCTTTTAATCCCGAGTAGATGGATCAACTCTACAAAATGTTCTCTACACTCCAATCGTCAAGTCAAACCTCTATGAATAATCCTTCAAGTTTACTAGCCCACAGAGGTAAATTTTTGCGAGCATTAAACTCCACCATTCAAACTAAAATGCCATAGATCATCGACTCAGGAGCTTCTGATTATATGACAGATTCCTACCATCTATTCACTTCATACTCAATATGTGCTGGCAATCTTAAAGTTAAAATTGCAGATGGTTCCCTATCCACTGTCGCAGGAGAAAGGAGTCATTCAAATTTTTGATTCTATAACTTTAGAATCTGTCTTTCATGTTCCAAATTTATCATGCATTTACTATCTATAAGCCAGTTAACAAAAACTTCCAATTGCTCTGCTAAATTTCTTTCGTCTTACTTTTTTTTCATGACCTATAATCGGGGAAGACAATTGACAGTACTAAGTGAAGGACTCTACTACTTTGAAGAGGCTGATGCGAGTACACAATGTCAAATTAAAGTTTGTGATTCTGCGTCTGTCCTTGAAAATAGTGAAATTATGTTATGGCACTTTAGAATGGGTCATCCCAACTTTCAATACTTGAAATGTGTTTTCCCTTTTTTTTAAAATAAAAGCCCAGTCAATCTACAATGTGAAATTTGTGAACTTGCAAAATATCAACATGCATCATTTTCAAAATCCACATACAAACCATCGAAGTCATTCACTATGATCCACAGTAATGTATGGAGTCCCTCACGAGTTCCCAACCGTAATCATGCCAAATTGTTTGTTACATTCATTGATGATCACACTCGAATATGTTGGGTTTTCTACTAAAAGAAAAAATTGATGTTCGTTCCGTGTTCATAAACTTACACTCAATGATTCAAACGCAATTTCAAACACAAATTCAAATTTTACACACCGATAATGGCACAAAATACTTTAATAACATAATGGGAGACTTTGTGCAAGCTCATGACATAATTCATTAAAGTTCTTGCGTCGACACTCCCCAACAAAATGGGATTCTCGAACGAAAAAATAAACATCTCCTAGAAGTTGCTCGTGCCTTAATGTGTACTACGAACATGTCGAAAATGTGCTGGGGGATGTAGTCCTTACATCCACCTATCTAATCAATCGGATGCCTAGTCGTATCCTAAACTTTGAAACACCACTTTGAAAATTTCAAAAATATTTCCCAAATTCTCGTCTCAACTTCAATATTTCCCCGAGAGTGTTCGGATGCACCGCATTCGTTCATCTAAGTAAACTTGATCCACGATCAATTAAATGTGTTCTGATTGGATATTCTCCTACACGAAAGGCTACAAATGCTATGATCCTTCCACAAAACAGGTCTCTGTAAGCCTTGATGTCACCTTCTTCAAAAATACCCGATACTTTAAAAATACCTATCTTCAGGAGGAGATCTCACATGAAGATCGGTTTCTTGACTTGAGTCTCTCCACTCCTGATTTGTCACCTATCCTACCATCACCTACTCCACCAACCGATATGCCGTTAACAAAAGGAAACATTAATCTAGGGGGAGAAGTAGAAAAATAAAACGATAAGGAAATACTAATTTACTCCAGAAAGTAAAAATCAAAATACTCAGAGAATCTCACATATAAAGCACCAAGAAAGTACAAATCGATGGTAGCTCCAGATCCCTAGAAAGTATCAGAAAGTCCTAATGCTGATTTACCTATTGCTCTGAGAAAATAAAAATGGTTATGTACACTTCATCCCATTTCAAAGTTCATATCCTATAATACCTTATCTACAGGATTTCGTGCTTTTATATCTCACCTTGACAGGCAGATTCCAGAAAATATTCAGGAAGCCTTATAACTTCCAAAATGGAGAGAAACAGTATTGGAAGAAATGCGATTGTTGGAAAAAAATGAAACTTGGGAAGGGATGGACTTGCCATGGAGGAAAAAAATCCGTTGGATGCAAATGGGTCTTCAATTTAAAATACAAAGCTGATGGGATAATAAAAAGGTATAAAGCTCGGTTTGTTGCAAAAGGATATACACAAAACTACGGTATTGACTACACAGAAATATTTACACCAGTAGCAAAGTTGAATACAATTCGGGTTCTTCTATCACTAGTATCAAATTTGGATTAGCGACTTCAGCAACTCGACATAAAAAATGCATTCTTAAATGGAAAATTGGAAGAAGTATTCATGACATTACCACCAGGTTTTTGCAAGGTAAATGAAAGAAACCGAGTATGTAAACTCAAGTTGTTATACGGACTCAAACAGTCACCAAGAGCGTGGTTTGACAGATTTGCAGAAGTGTTGAAGAGTCAAGGATATCACTAAGGACAATCGGATCATACTATGTTTATTCGAAATTTTGAAGGCGGTACTAAAACGATTCTGATCGTTTACGTCGATGACATTATTCTGACATGTAATATGGTAGAATTGGAGAGATTATAGAAGAGCTTTGCCACTGAATTCGAAGAAAAATATCTCGGACCAATGAGATATTTCTTAGGAATGGAAATTGTTAGATCAAGAAAAGGAATCAGCGTATCACAATGAAAATATGTACTTGATCTTCTAACTGAAATTGGCATGCTTGGATGCAAACCGAGCTATACACCTGTGGATGTAGGAAAGAAAGTGAGGATGGAGAAGTTTCCGTAGAAATCGACAGATATCAAAGACTAATGGGAAAACTAATCTACTTGTCACACACGAGGCCCGACATTGCATTTGTTGTTAGTCAGGTTAGCCAACTCATGCATTTCTCGAAAGAAAGTCATCTAGAAGTTGTCTATAAGATACTCAAGATATCTCAATGGCTCCGCAGGAAAATGGTTACTCTTAAAACGGAGTGAAAGAAAAGAAGTTGAAATCTATACAGATGCGGATTGGGCAAGATCAATTGATGATAGGAGATCTACTATTAATTATTGTACCTTTGTATGGGAAAATCTAGTAACTTGGAAAAGCGAGACCGCAAAATGTAGTAGCTGAAGCAGTGCTGAAACTGAATTCAGAGCTGTAAAGGAATATGTGAAGGATTGTGGTTGAAAAAGCTCTTGAAAGAATTACATCACAATAAAATTGCCAATCAAACTCTATTGTGACAATAAAGTAGCTGTCAACATTTCTCTTAATTCAGTTCAACACGATCAAACTAAGCATGTAGAGGTGGATAGACATTTTATTAAAGAAAAGGTTGAGGAATGAACTATTTGTATGATCTATGTCTTCACGCAGCACAAATTGTAGATATCTTCATTAAAGAAATGCTAAAACAGAAATTTCATCTCCAAGTTGGATGTGATCAACATCTACGATCCAACTTGAGGGGGAGTGTTGGAAATCCCGAATTGATTGAGAATATAATTAGGGAGATTGTTGGAGGTTTTACTTACCATAGAATATTGTAAATTGATTAGAGATTTATTTCCTTCTTTTATTTTCTTTCTTCTACTATAAATAGGAGCTATGTATTGTACATTATTAAGATGAAAAAAATAAAATAAAGTGAAAGAATTTTTCCCTGTTTTCACCTTCATAAGTTATCACTGATTGATGCCTCTGTTTATAAATTCAGTGTTCTAGATGTGGCTTACTCGTTGAGATTGTGTCTTTTCATATTGATGCCTTAATCTTGTATTCCAGCATGTCATTGTGGTATTGTGTTGAAATCAAGTCTTGCTTTAACTTTGTACTGTTATCTAAGACACTGAAGATCTTAGTTTCCAGGTTTTACGAATAGGGTTTTATATCTGTTGATATCGCCAGTAGGGTAGGTATAATCCAAATAAAATTTAACAATTCCTAAGAGTTAGATCCATATACATGCGTTTGATACTTGTATCCAAGTCCAAGCAACATAGTTTTTTGCCTCCCATTCTTCATGCAGTAAATCATACTTGTGTTGTTTTGGTTGTTTCAAAATTCTGCATTGAATTTGAACTCAATTGAATCATTGTGGCTTTCATTTCCAGGCTTTGGACACATTTAACACTGCTGTAGTTTCTCCAATCTATTATGCCATGTTCACATCGCTTACAATTTTTGCCAGTGCCATAATGTTCAAGGTATCAAAGAATGTTTGTGTCTTGTGACAATGTCAAAGTGTGGCTATTTTCTTTAAACTCTAATCTGTATGCAACTATAGGATTGGGCTGGTCAGAGTGCTAGCAACATTGTCTCGGTTCTCTGTGGATTTATTACTGTACTTTCGGGTACAATGGTTTTGCACAGTACAAGAGATCCAGAAAAGACAGCAACTGCAGGTATGTCCACATTTTCACTTGTGTATGAAAATACAATGTAACATCTATTTTCTTTGTTTGTGGTCCACTTTGTTTTCGTTCATTCTTGAAACTTCTACTTTTCAATGATTTTGCAACTAGCTTATACCAAACGACGTAATTTTTATGGAGGGACTGCCGAGCTTTTTTGTCTCAAAATGTCAGCCCGATTTTATTTCTTTTAAAGTTAGATGTGTTTGGCTAAGCAAAAAAGTTGCTTTCGTAAGCACTATTACTTTTTTTAGGCTTAGTCAAACATGCTCTTATTTCACTTGAAAAAACTGAACCTAAAATTTTCTTATATTCTGTCTTCCCCTTTTTTATTTATTGATATGGTGGCATGAATTTATAAGTTCAATACCCTATATGCTATCCTTCCTCGTTGTTTTTGTACTACTCTATAATGCTTTGCAAATCATCCCATTAGAATCACTTCAGCATGGAGTCGACTACCATAAATCTACTGGAATCTTGCAGATTATTCAGCACTACCTCAAATATCATGGCGGGTCCATGCAAATGGTGAAATATGGAAACAAAAAGACAACGATGAATTGCACCCTGAATTTGTGGCAATTATTCGCCAAGATCATTTCAAGTAAGGTAACAGAACTTGGACAATCTTGTCACTCGAAGCTATCTTCTAAATATTGTCTTCCAAGATTCTTTATCATGAACTTTGGTTGATCAGTATACGAAGTTTCTAGTGTGCTTATTGTCAAATTTTGCCTTTTGAGGATAGGTCGGGGTACTACTCCATGGCAATTGGTTTTAGTATTTTTACTGAAATTTAAGGGTGATAATTTTTTTTGACGTCCCAGGCTTGATAGTATCAGAACGCACTAGTGTATGATATTAATTTGTTTTTGTATCAACTCTGAAGATAGAACCACATTGTATTTGTTTCTATAAATTATGGCATAGAAATGTTCAATATTGCTACTCTTCACGAAAGATGAAATGAAAAAAAAAAATTTGTTTTGTGATTGTCAACAAGTATTATCTTATGCCGTGTTTGCTTCAATATACTTCAACTGATGCAATATTCACCTTTGGCATGGTGATCTTGTTTACTGTACTGTATAGTCCCAGTCAAACTCAGTTACGTGGTACCAAACATGCACTTTATGTAATCTGCTGGTTAGATAGCATGAAGACATAAAATATGACTACTTGTAGAATACTCAGTAAACGCAATAATTCATCTGTAGATCCAAAATGGAAATAAATATATGATTGTGCATGCGTCTAACATGACCCGAAGGCACTGCAGAGCGTTGAAGGTCGACACAAAATGTCATTCGGGTTTTGCTGCCCAATCAGAAGTTACTAACTTTGTCCAACCCAAAGGTTTTGAGTGAAACAAGGCTTGAAACATGAAGCATTGCCTCGATTCTATTAGGCCCTTGTGGTTGTTCTATGTTGACTTCTTGCCCGAATTTACTCTTATTGTGACAGTACAGCATAAAGAAGTCCCCCCATAACACCATAACAACACCATCTTTAAACACTTTCAATGGATAGACTACTTCAAATGTTGGCCCGATTAGCTCTGTCATTTTGCTGATGACATATTGCCGAGTCCACGATTTGTTCGCTCGGTATTCCTTCATAACCCAGATGTTGATCTCAAAGTATGAAGTATTATCGCATAAACATAGATGATCCTGTAGAACTCCGAGACTCACCAGAAGTTCTTGCCTCCCCTGAAATGGAGATGGGAATGGTTGAAACACTTCATTCTCGAGATCAAAACATGAAATCAATTCACGAGTATCGTCTAAATCTTGTATCAACCAATGAACATTTCCATTGAAAAACAGCCCAACGGATCGATTACGGCCACTATATGCGAAATTCGACATTTCTCCATTAATGCTTCTCCAAGACCCGGTTCCGAGGGTGTAAACATGACACTCAGACTTCGGAATTCTAATGCATTTCTGGCTAATAGGGTCAAGAACCTGATCATGAAAAACCCGAACCACTTTGTATTCACCAGCTGCTCTGCTTACCCCGAATCCATACGTGGCTATGCTAGGATACCGAACGACTCCCTCAGGAGCCGGGAGCCTAACATAATCCCGCGTAATAGGATTACACATGTAAACAGTTTCGTGTTCGTAATTCGTATCCCTCAAGCACAATAAGCCATTAACAGAGCCATCAAGAACTATATTAGCATCAGAGAATTCACTCAACCGCGTGAGATCAAGTTTCACAAGTGAAGCATCATCAAGATCATGATGATTAATCTCATCTTCAAATTCCACCAACTTCATGAAATTCTTGAACATTTCAGATTGATGGACGACAAGGCCTGGACGAGCCCTGGCAAAATGCTGGGCTACAAATTCAGGGTCGGAAAATAGCTCGAGCCAGGTTTTGCACACGCACTTGCATCGGATTATAGCTCGAGCAGGTAGCCTCGACAGAATCTCAACCAAAATTTCTGAGGGTAGGTTCATTAAGAACCCTTTTCTATGTTTTATGTATTTGCAGTTTGTTGAATTCATCATGGCTGAGGCTGAACGAGGGATTTGGGTTGCTTTGTGTGTGTGTTAATCTGATTTTGTATAAGAGGATTCTTAGCTTTATGATAACGGCATAACGCTTTAACCGTCATTCAGGGAAATTCGGACACGGCACTTAACGTTACTTAAAAGATTCGTCTTGTTGAAGAAGCTTTGACTTTTGAGAGTCGTGTAAAGAATTCATGCTTATGTGGTCACCAAATTAACAAAATGTATCGATCTAGTGGTTAATTTTAGGTTAGTGTCAATTGGTCACTGATTTTTAATTTGTTTGAAACTTCACTGAACTTGATATTGTATTGAGTTTGGCGTCCATTTTTATCTAAAAACCTTGTATGTTTGTTAACCAAGTTGTCAAGCTATTGGGATTTTCGGTTAAATTCTATAGCTTGGTGCGCATACATGTAGAATGTTGAGTTAAGAGGGAATAAATAAAATTTCATACTCAATCTCAAAGATATATATGGAATTTTGCAAAAAGTCGTATTCGATGAAAGTTGTATGTATAGCTTATAGGGAGATCTTTCGAGATCCACCCTTTAGTGAGATGTGGATGTCTTCGTACATCGTCATTTTGTGAACACTTCAAATAAGAAACTTATTGTCATTATCATGATTTATGTTGAAAAGTGGTGAAGTTAATATAGTTTGACAGTTTAGAAACTCCTCGATATGAATTCGAATTGTCGTTGTTTTAAATTCAATACATGGCAATACAATGATGTTGAAATCGTACTAATAATTTTATGTTTTGCATTATTCTTTGAATGACTACTAAGTGTTGAAATAAACTGAGTAAATAACGTAGAAATGCAAAATTATATTATTCATGAATGATGAATTTTATGTTAACATGAATACACAAAAAATTCAAGTTTGCATGTTAGTCAATAGTCCTAGGTTCCTACATGTTTGCCTATTGTGTCCGTAACCACTGTATTGCCCACATTTTTGCATGTTCATCGACCTTTCATGTCTTGACCATTTACGTTGGGTAGGAGGTCATCCTGTGGTCTATGTATATTCGGGGTAAAACACGAATCGCGTGAGGAACAACCTAATTGGACTCCACTCCATTGGCGAACAGTGTTTTTCACATCTCAAACTCTCGACATGAGCATATGTTGTCTAGAAAACCAACAATACACATGTGCGAGCCTACACCAACCTTTAACACGAGTTCATGTAAGTGACGTACTTGTAATGTCGCACTGGCATCAAATGATTTTCTCAATTCTCCCTCCATTTTTGGTGTCAAGGCACTTTGAGATTTGGTGGATACGGTTCTCCTCTCGAAAAAAATAGGGAAACTTCGTTGTTGCTTGAGAACTAAATTAAGGTACTCCACATTGTTGCTCATCATTATGTAGTACCAGTTATCGTCAAAATTTGCACGTAACCATAAGGATATACCAGCACGTTTCAAATAAAAAGCAACTACTAGTCAGATGGTTTTAATATGTCCCATTAACTGTTCAAATTCTGATATACGATGCTAGTGTTGCACGCTTGAACAAGAACACGGCATTGCTACAATTATACCTAACAATAAGATTTTTCTCAATATACCACATGAAGGTACCATGGTGAGAAAGCTGGTACAAACCTGGATATTGCCCAATTAATGCTCTTCTTCCTGTCTAATAAGAACACTAGTTGTTCTGAGTTATCAACCACATATTTCGACTTTGTGAAGAATCAATTCCCTAATACATTTGTTTCCTTGTGACATCCCCTAAGTAATAGGATATATCTGTATGTTGGCATCTTGAACTGCAACAACTAAGTATTTTCTTATACTGGTCCTTCAAATAACTCTCATCAACACAAATGACCAGTCTCATATAATCTTGAAAGCAACATATACTAGCCCCGAATGCTAAAAAGAAGTACAAAAACCTGTTATTTCTATCGAGCTCAATGTGTGGGATGATTTCGAGGTTTCACTCAGTTAGTATGAAGGCAATTTTTGAAAACTCTCTTCAGGTGAACTACGGAGACATTCAAGACCTTTTTATTTATCCCTCTAAACTTTGTCATAGCTAATCTATACACCAAACATACATACAATATCCCCAATAATACCTATCGAAACATACGGTGGTTTGCATCACCCAATCGCCGCATTATGCGTTACCTAATTAGGGCACTGGTTGCATCCATTTGTACATTCCGCTGAACATCTAGAGAACATGTATGCTCAAGTATGTACCTCCAAACCTTAAATATATTTGAAAGTTTTATCTTATAAGCTCGTAATAGCCAATAGCAGTTGGTATCGCAGCATACAGTGAGAGATCTAGTATTTGACTTTTTCACTTTGAAATGAAGCTTCTCGGTAAACGCTTGTAGTTGAAGCCTTGTGTGTAGCTATTTCTTGCTAAAGAAGATTTGATTCTCCACAATTCCTCATTAATCTTTCGACTACTTTGTATTTCCAATATATGAATTTCCTTTACCTAGACCAACATCCATATCAAGAATCATTTGTGGCTCTTCTAGTTCGAACACGTCAACTTCTTCATGCCCATATAATGTATCTTCTATTGGTGATAAATGTTCAACTTTGACATTTACCTCTTGCACTCTAACATCATATTGATCTATAATTACACACAATGCTACTTGTGTGTGAACAGAAATGTACCCTTGCAAATCCTCATCGTTGACTACATCAGCAGGTAATCATGTTCAAAACTTTAAATTTCAGGTGGATTCAAAATTTCATTATGTCAAGATCAAGTTTTTCGAATAATTTATTAACAAACTCTTCATATCTAATGTCACTTCGAATGACAATTGATATTATTCGGTTCGTAAACCATTTTCACTCGTCCTCCATGTTGACAAATGTACCACCATACAAGACAATGAATCTCATAACATCTCCTATATATGTATGTCATCGGTGCAAATAAGATTAGCTAACACGAATACCTAATACAAACATGCTACCCACAAGCAATATTGTTAATTCTAAACACAAAAGGTTCCATAGTTTCACTAAGTTTGTAATATAGTTCTCGGCAATTCAAACAATATCAAAAATTACATTTCAAGTGTCATTGTCGACATTTATAAAATGTCGAGAACGATGTCAATAAAATACTTCATATGCATTTATCATCTTCTTCAATTT